>PVJL010012556.1:0-36633 GCA_004026885.1 Lyroderma lyra | reverse complement strand
AGGTAAAGATTGACCTTTGTCAACAAAGCTACAGGCCAAGGATGTGACTACCTGTCATGATCAACTTTTAGTATCTTTTATGTTCAGACCATCCTATGTGGTTAATTTCGTTCTCTAAGTTTGTAGGGCCTGCCATGCAGACCTCCCCTGAGGTTGTCAGGTTTAGTACGTGATCCCTTTTTTTTTTTTTTTTTTTTTTAAAATTCATTTTTATTGTTAGACTTATTGGGGTGACATCTGTTAGCAAGGATTACATAGGTTTCAGGCATATAATTCTACAGTGCATTGTCAACTTGTTGTATAATAAGTTCACCACCTAATGTGACTTCTCCTTCCATCACCTTATATTTAGCTTCCCCCCCTCCTCTCCCACCCCCTCCCCTTTCTCCCCTCCGTGATCCCTTTTTAGTCCACACGTGGTTGCAGGGAGAATTAAACACTGTTCATACAATCCACTGGGAAGAGAGGTAAAAGTTTGCTCCTGGTCTCATTTATTAATAATTGCTTTCACTTCCCATGCAGGGAATATGGGAACATTTTTTTCCACTCTTCCATGTGAGAACCAGCATCCTCCTGGAAATGAAACTCAAGATGTGTGTGTCCCCCTTAGACTGTTCCTTCAGAAGCTTTTAACTTACAAGCTTTCTATACTCAGCCTCCAGCAATTCATTACAATTAATATTTAAGTGTTCCTACAAGTTCACAAAAAATTACAGAATCAATTAGTAAACACATCAGCTGGTTTCCTTTAAAAGATGAATGAAATAGAGAAAGCTTTGGCACTGCTCATTTTTAAAAAGGAGGAAATTCAAATGCCTAGAATCAGGAGTAAGTATTATAAACAAGCTTACAAGGGCACAATGTAAAATATGTCTTGCAAGCACAGCCCAGTTCAGAACCTGTGAGCAAACACCCCATGATGATCTCAGGGAGCTCACAAGACAGGAAGCAGATGCTAGAATGGCTCAGTTAGCATACAAGGAGCTGGTGGGAGCTCCTGGAATGGAAGTCTGTGGACAGCTCATGAGTGAGAGCTGAGGAAACCTGGCCAGGTCCAAGGTGTCTCCACAAGGAACCTTTTTGGCCATCTCTCCCCACATAGCCCCCAGCAGGCTGGGTGGAGTCCACTTCAGCAAGACCAGCTGGCTCTCACCCAAGACCACTGCCCCATTTAAAACCCTGAGTCTCAGCTTTAACAAGTTAGGGGGAAGATAAGGAAAGCCTCAAGCCCATGGTGGGGACCAAAAGTCCTCCCTGTCAGTGAGAAGAGGTGGACACGTGAGTGACTCAGAGGAGCACTGTAAGAAGTCACTCATTCCATCACCTTATATTTAGCTTAGTTTTGAGCTCATGTTCTAATATATGTATATCTATAAATTATATACATGTGCTACAATGTCTACAATTATGAGTGTTATAATGCCTTTGAAAAAATAAACGAAAAAGGTGAAAAAAAAATAAAAAAGAAGTCACTCAATGAGAAGCACCTGCAGCTGTGAGTCCCGCAGGAACAGGGACTATGAGTTTATGTCAGTTTGGCACAGTACTTGTTATCTAGAAGATATGCAGCAAACAGCTACCTTAAACACTTTTAAATAATAAAAGTAATGTGTGCTCATTGCTAACAGGCAGAACATAATTGTTTGAGGTTGGAAAATCAGAAGCCCTCACTACTGCCCACTATGATTTCTCCAACTACCTCTTTTCTGTTTGTTTTGGTTCATTTTTCACGTAAAGATTCTTTCCTCAAATGTCTGGTAATCCTGGCTTTTCCGCCACATGTAATAGTGAGTCATCTGAGGCTGATAGGAAGCTCTGGGGGCCTGAGGAGCTTTTTATCTGAGATTCCCACCTTGGAAACACAGGAACATAGCTATTCTGTTGGAGCTCCCAAATATTGTTTGAGTCTTGGTAACTTTTCTCTTCGGCTGGTCAGTGTTCCCTGAGAGGAATTTTCTGAAGCACTGCTTGAGGCTCTAGTGGAGGGAAGGGCTGGTGGGTCTGAGCATCCCAAGTGCACTGTCATTTAATTCCCCCTTGTCAGTCTCAGTCCTTAGTCTGGCATCCCCCGGCCCCTCCCCAACCCCATGCTGCACAGGTGTTCCCAAGTCTCTAAGCACTGTGGTGCATCCCTGTATTTTATGGGAATGAAGAAGGGCATCTGGGGGTCTAATATTTACCCACACTTACTGTTGTCTATTGCACATCACTTCACAGCTTGCTGCTCAATGCAGTGTCTCTCCATGGTGCCTCAGCATGTGTCCCCTTGCTTCCTATGGGTTTCCCACCTGCAGGCTGAGGTCTCAACTTCTTCAGGTCAGCTAAACCAGTTCCCCTCATGCATTCTGTTTCATCTTTCAAACATTTGGTGACATCTCTCATCTATTTTGGTCCCCTCTTCCATTTACACTATTTTATTCCTTTAACTGCTATTTCAGGGAATTTCAAGAGAGAGTGGAGATAAATACCTGGATGCAATCTGCCATATGCAACAGGAACACCTCATTTTTTTCTTTAAGAATATATTGAGAAAATATGTATTTCTTTTTATTGAAGTATAGAATTCAGGCTCCAAAAAACAATGCTTAAGCCTGTGTCAGTTTTATGTTATTTTTTAAAATGCTGCAGTGAATGTAATGAATTATTGTATATCAACAATTATGTGTAGAAATAAATAAAGGAGGGAAGAAGAGAGGGAAAAGAAAGAGAGTGAGAAAGAGAGAAGGAAGGAAGGGTTCTACATGGAATATCAGGCATCTGAAGAAGGCAGCTGGGGAATGATGGGCTGCTTTTGCAGTCTTGATGCATACACACTACATACACCTCCCTTCTCCCTTCCAGCACTCACCATGCCAGTGCCTCAGGCGCAAACCTGCTCCTATATTTTACAGCTTTTCACACTTCTGTGAGTCAGATGTTTATTTGCCCTATTTCTATTTCCAACTGGTTTTTGCTAATATAGAGGAAAGCTATTAATTTTCATATGTGTACCAGGGCACTAATACAGGTACCTATAATTGTTTATAAGCAATAAGCATTTAAAATTAAGCTTAAACTTGCTATTTATCACTATGTATTTTTCTCAACCAATGGGTGTAATATATCACTCTCATGTGGATAGTAATAAAAATATTACTGTCATATAGATAGTAATACAAATATTGCCATCATGGAATATAGATTACATCTCCAATCCGAGAATGCTGTTGAGTTCCAGAGAGGGCGGAGGAGACTTGACCAAGCATGTTGGTCTGGAACCAGCTTTCTTGCCTGTGACTTTTCCTTCCTCTTCCCCGCAAAGCCAACTAAGTTGGGAGCCACTCATGGTCCTCTCCACACAAAGGAAATAAGAATCATTCCCATCCCACAGAAAGTTTAGAAATGCTTCCTGCCTCCCTCTCTGTCTGCCTCCCATTTTGGCAATGCTAAGAGCCCAGTTTACACCTTGTGATTGTTCTAGAAAACCAAGAATTGCTAAAGGCCTTGCCCAATCCATGCTATTTGGCACTCTCACCCCTCTCTTATTTCAACACTTCAGGCTGTGGTGAGACAAAGCACCCTGATAAATAGGCAGACAGGGCCTGGAGAGCTGGTCACACAGGCTGGAGTCTGTTGCCAAGCCAATACCATGGTGTGGTCTGTGGCTTGAACAGGTGACTGGGCACTGTCAGGGAGGGTGGACTGCCCCAGGTGCTGTGGGGAGGTGGCATGTGTATGTTAAATGGCTCCTTGGTGCTGTTTGCAAGAAAGCAGGAATACTCAAAAGAACTTAAGGGTGCCTGCCCTTCTGTTTCTCCCTCTGCCTCCTGGTGGCAGTCCCTTGATTGCTGTTCCTGTGGGTTCCTCTTGGGCTCTGTCAGTTCAAGAGGCTCTGTGTCACAAGAAAAGGTTTTCCTTAATGGGCTAAACATGACTTTTCCTCCCTCTTCCCTGGAAGCCCAGAGTCAGTGAATATCCCTGCGTTGAGTGGTTTTGTCTCTTCTGTGTTCCTAGGCCCCTACTTTTGGCTTCACCCAAGAGGTGCTCACTGCAAAGGGGTTCTTCCTCAGCCCTGTGCCAGTTGTCCTGCAAGAGGGCATCCTGGGAACCATAACCCTGAGTGCTAGGTCTCCAAGGACTTGGTACCTCAGCCAACCTCTGTGGGGTGAGGTAGGAAGGCAGCAGGTAGTCTGAACAGTGGCTATCTCACCAGAAGATGTAATCTCTCATCCAGCCCTTCTGCACTGACTCTTTCCAGCCCCAGGACAGGTGTTCTTCTGGTTTTTAAAGAGAAACTTTCTCTCTGAATATCTCACAAGTCAGTGGTTTTTCCAGAATCTTCTTAAAGCCACAATGCCCTCTGCTGATGCTATAGAAGGATAGCCTCAGCTCAAAAAAAACAGCTCTGAGACATGCCCCGGCCAGGGAGGGGCCTCTGTTACTAGACAGAGGACACTGGATGTGTAGGGAACTGTACTGAGTCCACCCCTCCCTGACCACCTCCACCTCTGGTGCTTCAGTAGACATCTGGGACTGGAAACACTGAGAATGATGCCTTAACCTCTGCCTTCTCTCTGATGCTGCTTCAGGATTGATGGTCTTGCTGACAATCCAATGGGGTAAGCAGTGCCTTTCTTTAGGCTTTCCCTGGACTCCTTCATCCCTGCCCAGCTCTGCCATGCCTGCCATACTCTTGGCAGTTTGCAGCAGGGGTTCTCCACCAAAGCTCGGCCCCCTGCAAGTGCCTTTGTCCCTGTAAGAGCTCTGCTGTTTTTTCTTCCAGGAAGGTTCTTGCTTCCTTACTCAGCAGCAGAATTCGTGTGTGTCCATGGTGCCAGCTTAAATGTTAGCCTTTCTCTGGTCTTTCCAGAGGTGACTCGCAGTGGTCACAGCAACCTCTGTGTTCTCATAGCACCTGAACACCTTTTTTAAAATTACATTTTACATACAGTATTATAATGGTTTCAGGTGTACAGCATAATTAGTCATTTATATAACTTAGTAAATCCTTATTTCAATACATCTGGGTCGCCTCTAACACCATACATAGTTATTACAATGTTGTTGACTATATGCCCTATGCAGCACTTTATATTCCTGTGACTATTCTGTGACTATGAATCTGTATTTCTTGATTTGTTCCCCATTGTCCCCACCCCGCGAACTTTCTTGCCATCACCCCGACAAATCTAGTACCCCTCTAATACCACACACAGTTACTGCAACCCATGCTATACTCTATATCTCCTTGATTATTGCCTTATAACAATCAAACTAAACTTCTCCATCTTTTTCCCTTATTTTACCCACTCTCCCATCCTTCCTCTCATCTAAGAGAAGTCCTTCTAACACTCCTTGTAGTACTGGTTTGGTGGTGATGAACTCCTTTAGCCTTTCCTTATCTGAGAAGCTTTTTATCTGTTCTTCAATTTTCAATGCTAGTCTTGCTAGATACCTTGTTCTTGGTTGTAGATCCTTAGTTTTCATCACGTTTAATATTTTCTGTCATTTCTTCTGGTCTGTGAAATTTCTGATGAGAAATCAGCTGATAGTTTAATGGGTGTCCCCTTATAAGTTACTACTTGCATTTATCCAGCTCTTTTTAGAATTTTCTCTCTTTCTTTAACTTTTGCCATTTTAATTATGATGTGTCTCAGCATGTTCCTGTTTGGGATCATCTTGTTTGGGACTCTGTGCATCCTGGACTTGTATGTCTATGTCATGCACCAGGTTAGAAGCATTTTCAGTCATTATTTCTTCAAATAAGTTCTTGATCCCTTGTTTTTCCTCTGCACCATCTGGTAGGCTTATGATGTGAATGTTTTTATGCTTAATGTTGTCCCAGAGCAATATCAAAGCATTCTCATCTTTTTAAAATTATTTTTTCTATTTGTTGTTCTGATCAGGTGTTTTCTGCTGGCTTTTCCTGCAAGTCACTGCTTTGCACTTCTATTTCATCTGGTTTGGTGGCTTTTATTCTGTTCTTTATTTCAATTAATGTAATCATTATCTCTGCCTGGTCCTTTATAATAGTCTGTATGTCTTCCTTATGCTTGCTATCTCTTTGTTGAAATTATCAGTAAGTTCCCTGAACAGTTTTATAATTATTGCTTTAAGCTCTGTGTCTGATGGGTTATCTGTCCCCATCCCTTTTACATTTTTGTCTGGTGTTTAGATTTAGTTTGTTTCTTTCTTTGATTTCTCATTCTGGCACCCTCTCTGTTTGTATATTTCCTGCTCCTGAACCTGACGTTTGCTGCTGTAGTTTCTTTGGTGTTTGCTGCTGATGCTGGGCGGGCAGAGGTCGGTGGGCGATGGGTGTTGCAGGTAGTTTGGGCATAATTACACCTTTCTGTCTATAGGGAAGGGTGACCGGGCTTTGTGCCTTTGCTCTTTCTGGGGCTGTGGGGTCACACAAGGGTGTTTGCCTTTCTGCTCTCAGTTTGCCTCAAGGCCTCCGCCCTGAGCCTTGAGGGGCAGTCCTGTATGCTAGTCTTTCAGACTGTGCTGGTTATGGACTAAAAAATGTGCCCACAGCCCCTTCTCTCCTTCTCCTTCCCAGAGAGAGTGAGGTCGTATTGTTGTTCCTCATTGACCTGTCACCACTCCTTCTCTTGGAACCAGAGTGAAGTCACCACAGTGTCTTGTGGACCCAGTCTATACCTCCTGGGGGCCAAAGTGAGATCTTGTTGCAGTATCTCATGCCCCATCCCTGGGACTCTTTTCCTCTGTGCAGCAGACCAACTGAGGTCTGGAATGCTCTCCTGTCACCTTTTTCCTCCTCCCTTCCCCAGGAGTAGAGTCCCAATCTGGGACTTGCATGTGGCTTGTGTCTCTGCACCTCCTCTTTTATTTCTCCTTTGTTTAATCCTCTGCACACCTGCAGGTAATTTAGTATGAGGAATGGGTTTCTTACCTGTGATTGTGCATTGCATAGAGAGTCCTTAGTTGACTTACAGATGTTTTATTTAGCTGTAATCTCCAGGGGATTTTTTCAGAGCTTCTTCTCATGCTGCCATTTTGTTGCTCTCTCTTCAGCACCTGAACACTCTTTACAGTATGTATCAATGTTTCTAATTCTTGGCTTAGGTGTCTTCCTCCAATAGATGCTGAGCTACTGGATGTCAGAAACCTGTCTTGTTCAGCTCTATATCTCAGCCTCTTTGTTCAGCAAACACAACACAGTTAGTGTAGTGTCTACTGAACTGACAGCATGTATGACTTGGGAGAGCCAGAAGGTTCCACGTTGTGTCAGACAGAGGCAAGCTCTCTGGGGACCTTCTGCAACTTGTATTCCTGGGTCCTCTTCCCACCCTACTCCACTCCCTGGGCTTCAAGGCCCCAGGAATGCTGGCCCCTCAGACCCTTATCATGAGGACACACATTTCCTTTCTTGGTTTCACAGAAAGGAACAGCAAAGGGCCACAGAAATAGCAAACCTAAGAAGATAAAGGTTGGAGATTTCCCAAAAAGCTTTAGTCTAAGTTATGTCCAGATGTGTGTTGTAGTATATATGTCTGCCAGTCCTATTCTGAGTGTTCTGTACATATTAACTTTTCATCCACACAGCAGTGCCATGAAGTGGGAACTATGGCTGTTCCCATTTATAGAGGGAGCTGAGTTACCCAGCAAGTAAGTGGCAGAGCAAAGGTTTTAACCCTGGCACTGATGTTCCAGAGGCCCCTGTTAACCAGCACACTTTACTGCCTCCATAGTAGACAAATCCACGTATGATATTTAATATGATTATGGCAGAAGAAGATATCAAAGTCTCTTGGCTCCTTTGTAGATGGACCCAGGAACATGTTTTCAGGATTAATCCACTCCCTCTTTTTTTTGCTTTGGGAAGTTCACCAATCCTCCTTCTATATTACTGTAGGCAACACACACAATGCCCACCAGAAAGCTCCACTCCTGGATAAACTCTGGTGTGGATGAATGACCACCCAAGTGCTCCGAGTCTTCCTCCAGCAGCCGTGTGCTCCCAGTAGAGTCTTACCCAGCCCTCTGTGCACTGGGCTCCCACACAGACTCTTGTAACCACCTTGTGCCCCTCCCTCTCACTGGCTACATGGGGTTGGAAGGGAGGCAGAGATACCCTTTCAGGGCAAAGGGAATTCCCAGGGTCTAGACTCCAGCCACAGATGTGCTCCAATTCAGACTCACTATTCCACTAAGTTCCTGGCACAATATTGCTGTTCCATAAAAACCCAATTGTGGTAGACTATGAAGCTGAAAGGATTGTTTTCAGATGGAAACCCCTAGGCCAAGGATGGAGAAGAGATCAGCCTGAAGGGCTGCAAATGAAGGCTCACACTCTTGCTTTCTGGTGTTCTGGTCAACTCAGTATGGTGTTTTCCTCAGTAGGGGTTATTGCTGCAAGGCCACCCCTTCTGGGAACAGAGGTCCTTGCCGGAAAGTCTTCCCACACACTACAGGGGATGCCAGAAACAGGCTGCCTTTTGTTAGATAAAGTAAACTCTTCATTTGAACCTTGGTGATATTAATAAGCAGATGCTCTACAAGGGATAACAAATAAATGCAAGTCTCTTTAAAGCAAGACTAAAGAAATGTAAACCCAGGACTGTAATGGGGCCTCCCATCTGTACTTCATGTATCACATTTTAATTAGCATTCTGTGGCATTCCAAGCTGTTTTTTGCAAGTTCTGTCTCCCTGCCTTCAGCGAGTGAACCTGCCCTTTAACACCCCCTGCCATTATGTATTCTTTGCCCGGGGGAAAGGGGGCCAGTCTCAGCAGCCCCTCTGACTGCTACTTCTTTTCTTGGTCCCAACTACCCAGGATCTGCCATGAAACTGGTCTACCACTTCACCCATCAACTGGGCCCAGTACAAGGCGATGGGGGTGGCCCACTTCTTGCCCAACAAAGTGAACCCAACCTCTGCACCCACTTCATCTATGCTTTTGCCGGTATGGACAACCACCAGCTCAGCCCCATAGAGTGGAATTAGGAGAAGCTCTGAATGGAATTCAATGGCCTGAAGAATATGTGAGCTGCTATGGATGGCATGGGGGTAGAGGAGGCAGGTACCTCCTCCCAGAGCCAGAAACCTCTCCTAGCCCTGCAATCTGGCTACAGGTCTGCTGCATGACTTTGTGCAAGTTGTATCACCTCTCTGGGCTTTCCTGTGCATATAAGGAAGAGTTGGGGGTAACAGGGACTCCTTAAGTGTTCTCCAGTTTAGGTGTAAGTGGGATCTGCCAAGTAAAATGGGTTCCCTCTGCTGAAAACAAATGCCCTTCCTCTTAAAATTCACCATCTGCCAGCTCAAGTGTCCTTACCAGCTTGACGAAGCCTCTCTGAGGATCTGCCCAAATCTCTCACTTTCTGAACTCCTGTGTGTACATCTCTTCAGCCAGTGGGGAGTTCCTCAAAGGCAGAATGTGACTTTTTCTTCCCAATTCAGAGCTTCCCCAGTATAGAACACCACCCCACCCCCAATTCTCCCAGGGCACCACCAGCCAATGAGGTTAGCTCTGGTGCAGGTTGAGTAAATTCTGACACTTCTCTTGTCTTTTCCAAGAATTCTAAGCTGAAGACACTGCTGGTCATCGGAAGCCAGAACTTGGGCACTCAGAAGTGACTATGAGCACCTGGACAGAGAAAACTCTGGTCAGGGAATAAGGCAAGGCTGAGAAGGAGAGGGAGAGGGCCTGCATTCTGGGACTGACCTTCCTTCTTGGTTCCTGTTGCCTCATTGGAGGGGAGGGCAGTGTATTGGGCTTAGCCCCAGTCATGCCAGGAGTACCAGGTCTAAGGGCAACACAGAGATTCTGGCCACTTTCTTGGCCTGTCTCCTCCTTCATGAAATGAGTAGCAGAAGGGACCCACCTAATCCCAGACAGCATGCAGTGTCTACATTTCCTGATGTCTGAAACATGACATGTTCTCTGAAAATTTTCTTTCCACTTTTGCATGTCAAAGCCAGTCTGTGTATTAAGCTTGGATGCCAAAACTGGCATTTCTAGGATATTTGTGATGATTTATGGAGATGATGGAATGGGATATCTGGAATTACATTTTTGCTAGAACATCCAGAATATATAATTCTAATACTTCTAAACCACTTTTTATGGCCCTCATGAGCTCTTTTGAGAATCTCATGAAATTTATGGATCACCTTCCCCATTAGACAGCAGGGGTTCTTAGGCTGGGTTTCCAGGTAACAGAACCCATTTAGAAACCGTATTATTAATTAAATTAAATTAAATTAAACTAAATTAAATTTTTAATTAAAAATAAATGAAAATAAGATCAGCCTATAGAAACCTCAGGACCCCCAAGAAGACCAGGGACTTCTTTTTTTAAATATATTTTTTATAGTTAGACTTATTAGAGTGACATTGGTTAGCAAGAATTACACAGGTTCCAGGTGTATAATTCTTTAGTGCATCGTCTAATGTGCTGCATTATGTGCTCACCACCCAGTGTGAATTCTCTTTCCATCACCATATATTTGGCTCCCTTTCCCTCCTTTCCCACCCCTCCCTCTTCTATCACCGCCTTCCCCTGTGCCCCCCAATAACCACTAAATTATTGACTGTGTCCATGAGTTTTTGTTAGTTAGTTTGTTTTTTCTTTGTTGCTTTCAATTTTATATCCACATATGAGTGATGTCATATGGTACTTGTTATTTTTTCTGTCTGGCTTATTTCACTAAGCATGATGATTTCCAGGTCCATCCATTTTCTTGCAAATGGCAATATTTCATCTTTTCTTATAGCTGAGTAATATTCCATTGTGTATATGTACCACAGCTTCTTTATCCAGTCATCTATTGAAGGGCACTTTGATTGCTTCCATGTCTTGGCCACTGTGAACAATGCTGCAATGAACATTGGGGTACATAAGTCTTTGAGGACTAAGGTTTTTAAATTTGGGGGGTAAATGCCTTCAAGGAGCATTGATGGATCATATGGTAACTCCATTCCCAGGTTTCTGAGGACCCTCCACACTGTCTTCATAGCAGTTGTACCAACTTGCACTCCCACCAGCAGTGTGCAACAGTTCCTTTTCCTCCATATCCTCTCCAGCACTTGTTCTTCCTTGTCTTGTTGAAAATAGTCATTCTCACAGGTGTGAGGTGGTATCTCATTGTGGTTTTGATTTGAATTTCCCTGATAGCTAATGAGGTTGAGCTTTATATATATATATATATATATATATATATATATATATATATATATATATGTCTGTTGGCCATTTGTATATTTTTGTGAAACAAATGTCTGTTCAGGTCCTCTGCCCACTTTTTAATTGGGTTGTTTGGTTTTTTGTTGTTAAGTCATACTAGTTCTTTATATATTTTAGATATTAGACCTGTATTAGATGTCTTGTTTGTGAATATTTTCTCCAATTTGGTTGGCTGTCTCTTTACTTTGTTGATGGTTTCATTTGTTGTGAAGAAGCTTTTTAGTTTGATATAGTCCCATTCATTTATTTTTGCTTTTAATTCCCTTGCCTTTGAGGTCAGGTTCATGAAGTCATTCTTGAGCCCTAGGTCTATAAGTTTAGTGCCAATGTCTTCTTCTACACAGTTTATTGTTTTGGGTCTTACGTGGAAGCCTTTAATCCATTTTGAATTAATTTTAGTATATGGTGACAGTTCACAATTCAGATTCATTTTTTTGCATATTTTTTTCTAGTTTCCCAGCACCATCTACTGAAGAGGGTTTCTTTTCCCATTACATGTTTTTTGCTCCTTTATCAAAAATCATTTGTCCATATATTTGTGGATCTATTTCTGGGTTTTCAATTCTGTTCGATTGGTCGGTGCGTCTGTGTACATTGATTTTTGTATCCTGCAATGTTATTGTATTTGTTTATTATTTCTAATAGTTCTTTCCTCTTGAAGTTACAAGTTGGACAGCTATAATTTAACAAAGATTCCCTGCTTAATAGACAAACACATCTGAGGGACCCAAGAATTGAAATATCTGAAGGTGGGTGTATCTGAGCAAACAAAAGAGAAGAGAAGGGGGAAAGACAGAGATGGGTGCCACAGACATAGCCTGGAATTCACTGCAGCCACAGGAGACTTATAGGAGGAGTCAGGTTACAGTGCACATACTCTGCAACCCTGGAGAGCAAAAGGGTAGAATCAACATTCCTACCTCAATGGTCAGCACATACTGGGATGGGACCAGTGACAGGGTCACAAACAGATGACAAAGGTGCAGCACCTGTGGTTTAGCAGCTAGCATTACCAGACAGAAAACAAAGTCACAGATACATAGCCACCTCCCCTCACCCTCTCAGAACTTACAGCAGACCCCAATAGACACTGTAGTAGTGGAAATGTTGGGTTCCAGTGCACACTCTTGGTGGACTTGAGGACTAGAGGGGCAGAAACATTACTTCCTGAATGGAAGGCACACTCAGTGACTACACTCAAAGACAGGGTGGAGATACAGAGGTGTGGCAGCTAAGATTTGGCAGCCACCATTACTGAAAGGAGAACAAAGCCATGAATACACAAACTTGCCCATCCTGCCTTCAATCATTGCACCAGAGCTTGATAGAGGCACCTGGGACACGTTAAGTGGTACAGTACTGCTGCTGGCAACTAGTGGTAGAAAGCAGTCCTGGGATCTCACATACCTGCAGCCCCATCATCCATCACATTTATTTCCTGTAACAAAGGTGACCCAGTCACAGAGAGGCACCATCCTCTATAGGAAATAAGGGGTATTTTCCACAGCTAAGGCATCACTGCCCCACAGAGATCCTGGAAGCCCTAAGAGTACAACAAAATATAAAAATGTATGCTTCATCACCATTATATTTGTTAATATATTAGTAAGAAAACATTATATTTGTTAATATATATGCATCCACTGAAAAACAAAAGAAAGACCACTTCTTATAAATCCACTGAATACAGAAGTGTCAAACATTTTTTTTTAAAAAAGCAGATTATTTTCTCATAAATGCCTAGAAAAAAATTGTTCATCAATATTATTAATAAACAAGGTAACAAGGCAGCTCAGAAAGAAAATTTAAAAATCTCCAAAAAATAAAACTAAAGACATGGAAATATCTGATTTAATAATAGAGAATTCAAAATCACAGTTCTGGGAAAAAGTCAATGAGATACAAGAGAACTCATAAAGGAAGTTTAATGAACTCAGAAATAAAATTAACAAACAAAAGCAGTACTTATAAAAAAATATTGAAATTATAAAAAAGAACCAAACAGAAATTCTGAAGCTCCAATTTAGAAATGAATTCACAGCATACAAAAAAATAATTTGTGAAACAAAAAATTAAAAATGGAGAAGGTAAAGTTCTGAACTTGAACAACAAAATGAAGATAAGATGCAATCAGAAGAGAAAAGGTTATTGTATATATATAAACCTTTATTTTACATAAACCTAATGGTAAACACACACAAAAAATTCTAGAACTGAGACACATAACAAAAAACAGAGGAAACAGAGGAAACAAAAAAATAATAGAATACCAACAAACTAAAATAATGGATAGCAACACAAGGAAAAGAAACAAAACACAGAGCTACCAGAAAACAAAAGATAAAATCACTATAAAAATATCATATATTAATAAGCAACCTAAATGTAAATGGGCTGAACTCACCAATGAAAGGCACAGAGTAACAGACTGGATTAAAAAACAAAACAAAACCCAAACATATGTTGCCTTCAATAGACATATCTCGGTTGTAAGAACAAACAGAGTCAAAGTGAAGGTATCCACAGAAAAGCAGATGTAGCCATATTTATATCTGACAAAATAGATTTCAAGATAATAAAGGTAACAAGAGACAAAGATGTATATTGTATAATGATAAAGAGGACAAAACATCAAAAAGATACAACAAATCAATATATATGTACCCAATGAGGGGACACCAAAACATATAAAGCAACTACTAACAGAACTAAAGGGATAAATTGACAAAAACACAATTAGAATAAAGGACTTAAATATCCCATTGATGGCTATGGATTGATCATCCAAGCAGAAAATCAATGGGAAAATATTGGCCTTAAATGGCACATTAGACCAAATGGACATAACTGATATTTTCAGAGCTTTTCATCCCAAAACACTAGATTATAAATTTTTCTCTGAAAAAGGAACCTTCGTACACTGCTGGTGGGAATGCAAGCTGGTACAACTACTATGGAGCATAGTCAGGACGTTCCTCAAAAAACTAAGAATAGAGTTACTATATGACCCAGCATTCCCACTTCTGGGTATCTACCCCCCAAATTTGAAAACCTTAGTTTGCAAAGATATGTGTACCTCAATGTTCATTGCAGCACTATTCATGGTGGCCAAGTCACGGAAATAGCCAAAGTGTCCTTTGGTAGACAACTGGATAAAGAAGTTGTGGTACATTTACACAATGGAATATTACTCAGCCATAAAAAAGATGAGATAGAGCCATTTATGACAACGTGGATGGACCTTGAGACCACCATGCAAAGCGAAATAAGCCAGACAGAAAAAGCGAAGAACCATATGATTTCACTCCTATGTGGAACACAAAGCTGAAAGCAACAAAGAAACAAAAACGCGTGGAGACAATCAATAGGTCAGTTGTTAGTGGTTATCTGAGGGTCTAGGGGGAGGTAGGTGGGAGAGAAGGGACAGAGTATCAAATATATAGTGATAAAAAAAGAACTGACTCTGAACACATAAAACAGCACATAGACAATGTACTGTAGAATTGTACACCAGGAACCTATGTAATATTTACTTACCAGTGTCACCCCAATAAATTTAACAATAATAAATAAATTAGTTAATTAATTAATTAATTAAAATTTCCCTGTTGCACATGGAACCTTCACAAGGATAGACCATATGTTGGAACACAAAAGTAGCCTCAAAAAATTTAGAAGGATTGAAATCATATCAACCATATTCTTTGACCACAATTATTTGAAATTGAAAATCAACTACAAAAAGAAAGTGGGGGAAACCACAAATATGTGGAGATTAAACAAGACACTACTTAACAGCAACTGTTTCAAAGAAGAAATAAAAGGACAGATGAAAAGATACTTAGAGAAAAAGACTGTATGACATATCAAAAATTTTGGGATACAGCAAAAGCAGTAATAAGAGGAAAGTTTATATTATTATAGGTCTACATCAAGAAACAAAGGAGTAACATCAAAAACATGGTGGCATGTGGGGGTGCTCCTTGATATCTTCCCTTAAAGTTACAACCAATTGAACATCTAAAATTACAAAAAGGATTCTGTACACAATACACAAACATGTCTGAGACATCTGCACATTGAAACATCTGAAGGTGGACAAATTAGGGCAAACGGGAAGAGGGAAAGGAGAAGTGCAGAGATGGGGCTTTGGGACACAGCCCAGAGTTCACTCTAGTCCAGGGACAGAAAAAGATTGAGACTGCAGGTGCACTGTCTATGGCTCCAAAAATTCTGCCTGAGGGATCAACATTTAGTACAGCTGAACTCAGCGATGGGGCAGAGACCTCGGGGCAAAGACTGAATACAAAAGTGTACTTGTGGTCTGACAGCTCTTACTGCCAGACAGAAAAACAAAATCACAAAGCCTGGCCACCTCATTCAATCTTCCAGAGCTCACCTCCTTCACAGCTTCTCAGTATTACCAGAAGGCTCCACAAAAAATGATAGCAGTGTCAGATTAAAGAAGAGACTATCTATAGCCCTGAGAATTAGAGACAGGTCCTGAGCAGCTGTACAGTGCATCTAGTTCCAGTGACAAGGGATGACCTATAGGGGCAAGATAGCTGTTGTCTGGCAGTTGCCATTCTCAGAGGAGCAAAGCCCAAAATACACCAGCCACCTCATCCAGCCTATCCCAACCCAACCTGGGAGGCATCCAGGGTTGCTGAGGTGCACAGCTCTGCATCTAGCTGTAGGGGCAGCACTGAGATTTTAGAGACTCAGAACCCCATCACCCACCACATTCTCCCACAGGGTAGTACCCTGAGACTAAGATAACCTGGTCACAGAGGAGAAGCTTACCTCCCCAGGAAATCTCCCACAGCACAAGAAGCCAGAACAGGTAAAAGAAAGTAAAATGCTCCAGCGCTACCTATTGGAAAGCAAAAGAAAGAGCTCTGCATAGAAATCAGCTGCAGAATTAACTCCCATAGATGCCCAGGAAGATAAATAATCCATTAATAGCTCTGAATAACCAAGGTAACAAGATATCTCAAAAAGAAAATTAAAAATCTCCTGAAAATAAACTTAAAGCCATAGAAATATGTGACTTAAATGACAGAGAATTCAAGATTGCAGTGCAGAAAAAAACTCACCAAGATGCAAGCTTAATGAACTCAGAAATAAAATAAAGAAATATAATAAATATTTTACCAAAGAGATTGAAATTTTTAAAAAGAACCAAATAGAAATCCTGGATCTGAAGAACTCAATAAAAGAGATGAAAAATGAAATAACCAGCTTAGAAAATATAGCTGACCAGATGGAGGAAAGAATTAGTGATGCTGAAGATCGAAATCTGGTAATGACACAAATGGAAGAAGAGACTTAAGAGTTAAAAAGAAATGAAATAACTTTACAAGAACTATCTAACTCCATTAGAAAGAACAATATAAGAATAATGATTATACCAGGCTAAGAGAGGGAAAAGGGGGCACAGAAAGTCTATTCAAACAAGTAGTCAACAAGAAAATTCCAAAACCATGAAAATAGCTGAATCCTCAAATCCATGAAGCAAATAGAAACACTTAATTACCTCAATCCTAGTAGGCTTTCTCCAAGGCACATAATATTGAGGCTGTCAAAAGTTAATGACAAAGAAACAATTCTCAAGGCAGTCAGGGAAACAAAGACAGTAACCTACAAAAAAAAATCCTCGTTAGATTATCATCAGATTTTTCAGTAGAAACTCTACAAGCCAGAAGGGAGTGGAATCACATATCCAAACTATTGAAAGAGAGAAATTAATAGCCAACAATAATATATCCTGCAAGATTATTCTTTAGATGCGAAGGAAGAATGAAGACTTTTCCAGATATATAGAAGCTATAAAAATTTTCCAACATGAGACCTACATTACAGACAACACTGAAGAAGTCTATTCAACCTGAAACAAAAAAGACAAATGGATACAAAACTATGAACAAGATTATTAAAGGACAGAGAGAAGTAGGAAACAGTACCCTTCACACAGAATATGGCACAGTACACTTAAACATAACAGGCTAAAGAAAATAAAAACATAAAAAAAGAAACAGAGAAAAAGAAGATAATTTGCTACTACAACTCAGCAATGAACTCACAAAATAAATGGGAATAATCTGTGTCAACATAAACATAAAAGTGGAGGAAGAAAATGTCTGAATTTGCAAAGGGGAATGGAGATAAGATGCATGCTGAAAAAAACCCTACTGTATATATGAAACTTTTTAATGTAAATTTAATGATAACCATTAAAAAGAAATATAGAACTAAGACACATAATATAAAAAAGAGCAAACAAAAAAATAATCATAGAATACCACCAAACTAAAATAGCAAACAGCAACACAAAGGCAAAGAAATAATGAAGACACTGAACTACCAGAAAACAAAATATAAAATGGCTATAGAAAATCATTATATATCAATAAGCACCCTAAATGTAAGTGAGCTCATCTCAGCAATAAAAAAGCACAGAGTAGCAGATTGGATCAAAAAACAAAACCCAACCTTATATGCTGCCTCCAAGAGATGCATCTCAGCTATAAGGACAAATATAGACTCAAAGTGAAAGGGTCAATCAGTAGAATCGGCTACCTCACTGCAAATTACAAAATTTCTAACTAATAACAGACAATCCACAGACTGACAGAACAGTACATTTTTTAGACTAGAAAAGTAAGCTCATTAGCCCAGGCCTGAGCAGTTAGTTTAATAATTCTCATAGGCATGGACCTTATTTTCTCCCTCCCTTTGTCCCCCTCTCCTTTCTTTTTTTCTTTTTTTGTTTTTTTTTTCATTTTTATTGTTAGACTTATTGGGGTGACATCTGTTAGCAAGGATTACATAGGTTTCAGGCATACAATTCTACAGTGCATTGTCAACTTGTTGTATAAGCTCACCACCTAATGTGACTTCTCTTTCCATCACCTTATATTTAGCATCCCCTTCCTCCCCAATGTTCATCGCAGCGCTGTTCACAGTAGCCAAAACATGGAAACAACCAAAGTGCCCTGTGACAGATGACTGGATAAAGAATCTGTGGTACATATACCCATCTCCTTTCTTTCATTCCTTTTATGATTTATAAGTCCAACCACAAGGCAGCTGTGGGACAGAGGAAAGAGCCCTATAATTGAAACAAAGAAACTGGGGGTTAAACTCTTAAGATTTAAGATTCAAAAAACAACATGTTCCCTCTTTAAACCTTGGTTCTTGCATCAGTAAAGGGATAATCCCATCAAAAAGTTCTTGTAAGTATGTGAAAAAACATAAATGAAAGTTCAACACAATAGCTGTTTCTACATTTACCTTTAGGGAGATCTTTCCCGAATTCTTTATTCTGTTCCTGGTCAAAAACATCATCCTTCCTTATGCACTCCTATCCTCATTTAAAACTTTTAAAATAGGAAAATAGATCCATTATTCCATGCCAGTGACTTATAATTACCCTCAAATTAACAAAATTGGTTGATAAATTAGGAGATTTTACTATTATTTAGGCTAACTTTACAGCCTTGCCTGTAGCTCTCATCATAGCATACCTTGGTACACAAATTTAAAGAAATAGTTAGAATGATATCTCCCTGAATTCATGTATTATAGGAACTAGTACTGAGTCAGGACACTAGGAATAAAAGACCATCTGTAAGATTAAAACTGGTTACTGAACATCTATATTTAAGGCATAAGTAATATTCTAAAGTCCTTTGAAATTCTTAAATTAAAAGTACTGAATCAACAAAAGATATACTATATACTATTGATGGGTTTTTAAAAATCATTATTTTCTATAGAAATTATCATGGTGAATACACTGGGAGATAATGTTGTACCATCCAGAAATAATTTATTTTCCATTATCTTTTTTAATGAGCCAAAACCAGACCTTTTACGTGAATTGCAGCTCCATGTGATTACAACAGGGCTGTGCAATTTTCAGCTAGGACCTGACTTTGAAATCTCCTTTAGTCCTACCCACTCTCATGAAAGGAAGGACCCCACCTTCTGCCCCAGAGGCCCTGACTTCCCAGAACCAAACCCTCTAATGGGCTATGCGGGTCACTGGAACAGACGGAACTCTGCTGTTACCTCTTCAGAAACAACTTCTCCATTTTGACTAATTCAGTATCAGAGGTGAATCACAGGTCATTTCAGATAACCCACAAAAGATACACATAGAGGTATAAAAGGTCATTTAGTTACATCATTTACAATAGAAATAGAAATTTAAGGCAACACTATTTAATTGAACAAAAGCTAAGGCATACACTTTTTTCATGTGCAAACCATGGCTGTCCATCATTCTTTTAACAAATAGGTATTTGCTACAAGCCTATCATGTGACAAGAACCACAGAAGTGCAGAGAATACAGCAATAAAACAGAAACATCCCTGCCCATATGACACATTCTATTGAGGTGACACAGAAGATAAACATATAAAATCAACATACAGTATAAAGCCAGGCAATGATAAGTGCTATAAACTAAAGTCAAGTAGAATATGGGGGAGGGGAAGTGCAAAGGAGAGTGGTTGGGTAGAGTGTTAGTTCAGCTGGTAGCTTCTTACACACATGCTGTGGCTTGCCTTATCATCCCTCCCAGCCTACACACTCTCTAGAAAGGCTGAGACACTCCCCAGTCCTCACACTGGGAGGGTTGTGGGCTAGAGGGCAGACCCATTCTATTAATCTGTACTTTCCAAGTTGTTTTTACCATTCAAAGTTTCCACATGAGCAAATCATTAGTTACATTTTTCCATCCGGACACTGGGTATGGTGTTGGCTGTGTGTGATAGCATAGTGTTTCCAAGGAGAATAGTATTCTGAAGGAAAACAAGCCAAAGATAAAAACATCCTCAGGAAAAAGAACACATACAGTAAATAAAGGGCTCAGTAAAGGTAGAATGTCTTTGAGGCTTCCCTCACAAGATCCTAGTAGGTCCCCTAGAAATTGTTTCCAGTCAGGAACTCTAACCAGAGAGGAGGGAAGAGCAGCTGTGTCCAAGCAGAGGCTTTTCAAAGGGAAACAAAGTGGCCTTGAGATGCAAAAGAAATCACTCCAACTTCTATTTATTTTTAACATCACCCTTCTTGAAATTTACATTTTTAAGTTTTAAAATATCCACATCTTATTAGCATGGTAAAGTTATAGACACACAACATATTACAACATATTGTATGTATAATTATGTATATCACATATGCACAATTACATATACAAGTACAAAATACTGTATGTACAATATGTGCATATGTACAAACACATACATATATACAGGCATATGTATATATGCATAGGCAAACACATAGGGACATTTAGATGGGTGATTCTGTATAAATAGGATGCACATTGGAAACAATTTAGAGCCCCTACTACAAAGAAACCGGTGTTTATTGGATTAAGGCATTTAATCTTCTTGAAACACTTCAAACAACAGCACTTGTCCAGTTTAAAGAATCAAAAGCATAATTCTTAAAATTATTTGCTAGAATCCTCAATACCAAGAAGTATCCCACAGCCGCTCCTGAACCACAGAAAATGTACTATTCAGCAAGGAAACAAATGCATTATCAAAACATCCAGAGAAGACAGTAATTGAGAGGCTGATGAAGAAGCTCAGACCAGCCCTCCCCAAGATGCACCACATCAGCAAGTGGACTATTTTGAGCTGAAGGTGATTGAGACCCTGAGGGCTCAAGAGAAACTTTCACCTCTCTCTTAAAGAATTTAAATTAGGGACTTTGCCCATAGTAAGAGATATCACCAGAAATAACATTTTATAATGTACCTATAGGGCAGAACAAACTACTAATTACTGGACATCTGCTCATTTTATCACCCTGAGAATTACCTTCGTTCCCCTAAAACCCCAGATGCCTTACCCCATCTTTGACTCAGAATGTCATATGAAACTTATTTCCCCTTTCTGTCTCTGATTCTCTCACATCCCTGGGGATCCCACATATATGTATATAATTAAATTTGGTTATTTTTCTCATTAATCTGTATTCTATAGATTTAAATATTAGACTTTGAAGGTAAAGGAAAGTGTGTTCCTCATGCCACCCCCACCCCCATACTGATATCACAGGCTACTGGTCCCAAAGTATTATAATCACAATAGTTTGCTTCAGCACACATAATTTTTTACTCACCCAAGAGTTCTTACTTTCTGCAGTACAATTTTTAAGACTGGCTCTCTACCTAGGCTGTCTTACTTAAAAGTAATCAAACAGGTTCCAAGTGTACAGTTCTTTATCATCTATGTGTTCCATTGTGTTCTCACCACCTATAGTCATTTCTTTTTCCAATGTCATCCCAATAAATATAATTAAAAAATAAAATACAATGTCAAAATAAAAAAATAATCAAACAAACAACTAAATTGCCTACTTTGATCTACTTTCATTTCCTGAATAGCTCAACTAACTGGGAGCTTCCTCCAGCAGACTTAGCAACTATGCAAAAGTGAAAAATATGCAGTAAATTAACTAGCAGAGCTCAAGAGGCCCCTATGGCTAAATGTTTATTTGTACAACAGGAAGAGTAGAGTAACAATTACTTAAAACACCCAGAAAATGGGGACAATTTATGGTTCTCTTCACCATCTCTGCAAGCAACTCAAAATCACACGAAATTGCAAAATAAGTTTAAGAAAGTCCAACATTCTGATTTTTTTACAGTCTTTTCAGTGCCTAAGACCTCTCTAGAGGTCACAGAGGTGACCCTAGTTTCTCGGTCCTTCAGTCATTGGACAAATGTGTCTTAATCACCAACCATGTGTAGATTATGGTTTTAGGTACTAGGGACACTAGCCCTAACCTCATTTCTTCCTTGGAATAACGTGGTCAGTAGAACCAGCAAAGGAGGTCTGATGTGCTCTTTCTGGATATCTGCATGTTAGAGGCAGAGATATGGACTAGTTATAACAAATTAAGTTCATTCATACTTAACTGTAACCAAAGGAATGTGACTCCTTGTAAACGTAGAAGCTTTAGTGGGCATGATTGATGGTTCAGTCAGTTTAACAATCCACCAGAGATTTGTGTAAAGATATAAAAAACAATCTGATCTATTGGAAGACAGGCAAAGGTATGAAATAATAGAAGCAAACTGAAAAGAACCAGCTAAATGAAGTTCAACAAAGCACAATAAATGTTAGGTTCTGCAATAACATTAGCACAGAAAGAGAAGACGTGGCTTAGTGGCAACAAGTGATTAAGGACTCAGGTTTTAGTGAAGAGGAAACTCACTGAGGCTGAGAGTAGCATGTCCACCAAAAAATGAATGCAAACTTAGACTACATCAGTGCAAACAGGGCATGCAATGTGGAGGGAGGGCATCCCACTCTATACTTCCGGTGGCAGGAGATGACTGAAGTGCCTGGCCCAGCTTTGACAGGTATTGTTCAGGGAGTAAATAAAGAACCTCCATCAAAGAATCTGTCCCACAGACCACCAAGGGAGTAGAATTCAAATAAGCCGATAAAATTAGATTTCAATTCTACGGATAAAAAACACATTCTTTGGTGAACTTATTATACATCAAGTTGACAATGCACTGTAGAATTGTATGCCTGAAACCTATGTAATTCTTGCTAACATGTCGCCCCAATAAGTCTAACAATAAAAATGAATAAAAAACCACATTCTAGGAGTTTAATGCATTAGAAAGGTGAGGTGCTTCAGCCCTTCTTGGTGACTGGCAGGTACTTCTGGGAGAGCACCAGCAGAGTGCATTAAAGAACCCAAGCTCCAGAGAAGGTTTAAGTTGAGCTGATGGTTCATTTCCAAACTCTGGTCCTTAGTGAAGTTTTCACTGGCCTTTGTCTGCATGTGGCTACACATATATACATGTGTGCATGGGTGAGTACACACGTATGTGTGTGGGTCCCTATGCATGTGTAGGTGGGTGGGTATAAGAGGTCTAACAATTAAGTTCTCGAATTCATCCTAGAAAAAGTGCTACATAACTGGTTGCTAAATATCACTACTGTCATCTTCAAAGTACTCCCATTAGGAAGCTATGCACCAACGCCAGTACCCCAGTCCAACCTTCAAAGCAATTTTGGGACTCTTTCTGGAATGGCCATCAGAGATTTCATGTATTACCCTTGACGTCCTGAATGTCATCAAAATGTCTTCCTTTCCTTCATCTTCTGGTAAAGAAAAAAGTCATTGGAGACCAGATCAGGTGGACGTCAGCCGCTCCACGATGCCCATCACCCCGGATTTTGCCCGTCGCAGTCTCCCACTGACAGCCGCCTGCAGACCCCCTCGGCCCCGCCCCAAGGTTGGACTCTAAAGCCGTCCCTCCCGCCTGCCCGCGGACTCCAGGCCCAGCCGCGGCAAGTTCCCCGTACCCCGCCCGTGCGCCCGAGAGGTGCATCAGGGAGGGGCTCAGGCTCCTCCCTGGGGAGGGGCTGCGGCCTCGAAGGGAGTGCAGCCTACCTGGACCCGCCGATGGGGAAAGCTACTTCCTCCGAACTTGTTTGCCCCGCTGGCAAGGGTAAGACAACCCCGAAGCTGGCTCCGAACCCTCTGCTGCACACTCTCGGCAGGTGGGAGTACCGCCCTAGCTTGGAGCGCAGGTCGCGCCTCCCCCGCCGCGGAGTCCTGCGTGTTGCCAGTGGAGGAGACAGAGGAAGCTGCAGGTGCTGCGTGGGCACCTGCCCCGGACGCGCAGAGTCCCTGTGGCCAGAAACTATCCGAATAACTGCATCGCCATCAACCTAGTTCACAAGAAGACCTCAGAGGGGCAGCCCGTACTGTGTGCCAGCCGGGGGCACGCCCCGACCACCCAGACTATGCGCCCTGTGAGCCAGCGCGGTTGTGGGGGTGCACCCACACCACCGAGGTGATACCCCTCCTGTGTGCCGGCCTGGCGGGCGCCCCCAGAACGCCCCCGGTGGTTGAGCTGGAAGGTTGCACAGAGAAAGGCGTAAATAAATAGGACGTTAGAATCAGGTTAGGTGGGTGCCCAGGCGCAGGAATGCTATTGGAGATGAGACCTTTAGGAGTCAGGAGGGAGGCTCAGCCGGCCCAACCCGCCCTTCAGGCATCCCTGAACCCAAGGAGAAATGCTCTTGGGTCTTTATCCAGAAGAAAAGGAAATGAACGTTTTATGCCCATCTTCTCTACTTTCCTAGGAGATGTTAATTGTTCAGGAGGAAGCATTACTTGAAACTATTCATGTAAATTGCTTGAACCATGAATTGGTTGCTGAGTTTATAAAGGATCTCAGGAGACTCTTTTAAGTTAGACTGGAGTTGACTCTGCCAAAATGGTATGGTGTGGGTCACAGTCTACAAGCAGGAATAGACTGGTGTGGGGTCGCTCTAACTTACCTTCCAGGGCTTCCTGGGCAGCTTCAAGGTATGCACTTTGCTTGCTGAGCCTGCATTCAGGGCTTTCAGCTCCTTCTTTTCCAGAGACAGAATTCTTCCTGAAGAGACAATGTCTGTACTTCCCTATCACGAACACACCCTAGAACAGGACCCTGTGAAACCTTCCAGGTGGTTCCTCCTATGCTGTGTTTCTCTGTGACCTAAAGCATATACACATTGTACAATCTTTTTTTCTCTTTTCTAAAATATGGCTGAAATAAATGGGAATAAGTATTCATAAAACATGTTGGAGAGTACTATAATAGTATGACATAAAAAAATTACTGTGTTCTCCAGGTTTGAATGAGCTTCCCAACTGCCTCCTCATTTTCAGCATTTACGAAATTGTCATTTATTTGTTTAACAGTTATGGAGAACCTGCAATGTTCCAGAGGTGCTAGGTGTGGGAGGTATAAAAACACATAGGACACGGGCTGTGCTGTCCAGGAGCTCACCATCTCACACATTATAGATGCTCTACTGCAGGTCTGAAAAAAATCCCACAGGGACAGCACTTCTCTTACCACACTACTCTTCCTACTCTGCTAATTGTACATGTCACTGTCTTTCCCAGTGTTCTCTAATAGCCATGAGGAAAAGAACCTCCTCTCCCCCAGGGTGCTGACTCCTGGGGGACTGCCTGAGCCTATGGGTTTTCTCTGAGGTGGCTCTTGCTGCTGCAGCTGCAATTGTCCATGGGTCTGATGGGCACCTTTGGTGTGCTGCTAAACGTCTAGTATAGTGATCTCGTAAGGAAGTCTGGCCAGACACTCTAAATGATGGTGTTAGCCACAATTCTCTTCCTCTCCCACCTCACCATCCCTCTTTTGGGGGCTTGCAAACTAAAATTAAAATATGCCAAGTCCTTTGATAACTATCATAGTTGGCCATGCATTAAAAAAATGCTTGTAATTGATAGTGCAGAGTAAGCAGTTGTGTGTATTTGTGAAAGTCTGTGAGAGTTTCTGACTTTCCCAGAGTCCAAGTTACATGCAGCCTTCCCTCATCAGAATGTTCCTGGCCTTAGCAAATGCACTGATCCCCTTTGTGGTGAATGGATGCTGCTGCACAATGGCAGTATGTCCCAGAGCAAGACCCACAGGGTGTCCACCTGTGGCAGACAGAGAGATATTCAAGGGACAATGCTCAGGAATGATTTTGGACCTTCTTCACCAAATAAAGTATTCTAGAAATACAGTACATTATTTTGGCCTTAGGCTACCTTACTGAAAAAATTCATTTTTTATTAAGGCTATAAATTTTGCTAAAGTTTTAAGGGAAAAAAGTCAACTATGAAGTGTAAAATTTGTATTTGCCCAAAAGCTAGAGTGAACTATCATATATTTATCTTCTTCCTTTCACCTTTCCTGAGGTCAAGACTTCCTCAACCTTACTTTTTGTCTTCATTCCCCTGTGAATTTCATCATGCCCTAAGAGTTCCTAAAGAAACAAACTCAAGGGATTAATTTGCTTTACAACTGTGAATCTTCACATAGACAGCTTCTGAAATAATTCCAACCTCAGTCTTACCTGTTTTTCTCTAAAAAGTGTAAAAAGGAAGAGATTTCAAAGACATATCAGCTGTCTACCCTTTTCCAAGGTTTTTAGCTTGCTGGCTTACCTAGATTGGTTATTGTGTCTATTAACCTCTGAATTTAACAAAATGTGTCCTATTTCCTTGACACACTACAGCAAGGGGATACTTACAGATAATATACATGTACTGTAATGGACCTGAGTGGCTAAGGAGTGGGTTAGACTTCCACTATGGTTTTCTCCTTCCCTTTTCTACTTTAAGTCCTCTTTTTCAAAGGATTTCTTTTAAGTCAAATGAACATTTTTTTTTTTGTTTTTGTTTTTTGGTATGTAGGTAGCTCCCTGGCTGGGAATTGAACCCAGGCCGCAGTGCTGACAGCGCCAGCGCCGAAGTCTTAAGCCACTACACCACCAGGAAACTCCCCTGTGAACATTCTTAATTTGCAACAAATGTGTAGTGATTGTTTACTACATTCAGAGCTTTATTGTAAACTCAAAGGACTCAGAGGATTGTATACTACAGTCTGTGCATTTCATAAGGAGCAAAACTTAGTAGGAGGTGCTCAGGGCCACCAATGTGTGACACTCACAGGGAGAGCAAGAGAAAGCTTGCTGTCAGCAGGCAAAGCTAGGAGGCTTCACCTTGCATATCAAACCTGCCTCACAAGGAGGAGAGAAGACACTCCTGCTGGCAAGCAGAAGCACAGTGGGAAGAGACACAAGGACCAGCTGTGTGTGGCGTGTGTGGGGACAGTCATGCCCTGCGGCCAAGCACAGGCTACTTACTTGCTTGCATAACAAACACACTGCATCTCCTCACAGGGAAAACCCTCCCAGCGGAGGAGCACAGGGCAGAGCGTCCTCCACCTTTCTTTCAAAATGGAAACCTCCACAACAGAAACTTATGTAATAAAGTAAGACGTGGCAAGTTCTGCTCCAATTTAAAAAATGGTTTAGCTGTAGCTGAGAAAGCTGGGTTACTGGCCCTGATATACCAGTAGTCCCCAATAAAAATAAAACACATGTTCCTCTTCAACTGGAACCCTAAAATACTGTAAGAATTATTAAATAATGTCTTAAATATTACACAGTACCTACAGGAGCCTAAGAAGAAACTCCTCTAATAAAAAAAATTAATTCTGCAATTGTATTTGGAGGACTACTGAGTGCTCATTTCTGCTCTGGGGATGCAGAAGATTATTAAATATATTGAGACCTTCCTCAAGGAAGTACAATATGGTTGAGCTGGGATGTTTATGTAGGACATGTTTCCAAGAACATGCAAAGGCAATACATTAAAATTTTAGCGAACAGATATGTACCATGGAGATCTGGGAAGGCAGTATTGGTGGAGGGATCAAAGGTTAGTGACAAATATCCTTCAGAAGGGGAATGTTTCTTGTTTATTTAATCATACTTTTCACAGATAAGAAATCCTGTATTTTGGTCTTCTAGGTAATGTGCCCAATCCAATGTGTCTCTAAGCATCTTCCAAAACAGATAGGTTATTTTTTTATCTGATGATTCAAGCTATTGGGCGCAGCTATTAACAATTTATACCCCTTACCTTTTCCAGTCCAAACTCACAGTTAATGACATGCATAAACATTATCACCCTCAAAGTTGTCTTCTGCCCTCTTGCTTCACTTCACATTAAAAAAAAGCCCTAAGCTATATGTAATTCAAAAGCATTTTCTACCTCTGCCTTGCTTTAGCAGACCGAACAGTGTATTTCTCAGGAGCCCACACAATTTGATGTCAGACAACTTGGCTCTGAATCTGGTTTGGAAACTTCTTTAATACATTGCTGTAGACAATTCTATCTCAGAGTCTTATTTTCCTCATTTGAAAAAGGGAGGTTTTCTACCTCAGAGGGCTGTGGTGAGGAGCCAATGGGATTGGGGTCTGAAGTGCTTAGCACTGTGGCTGGCACATAGTGGGTGCTGAAAAGTGGACCATCAGTGTATACCATCACCTCTTTGCCTCCAAAGCAGGGACTAGGATTTAATTCCACCCCCTCCCACAAAATCTGGCACAGGGTAGGGCTCGATAAATAGCTGGTGAATGAATAAAAGAGTGAGTGAATGGATTGCACTGAGAGATAAAGTCCTGTTTTTTTTTTTTTTTCTGTTTTCTGCCAGAGGAGATTTTCATCTGAATCCTCTAAATTTGTATTTCTACTTGGGACAAAATGACAAAGTAATTACATGTAAGTAGAATTGATCTATGAGCAGCTTCTATTCTATACCACTAGATGATGAATATCAATAATAACACTGAACATACTGGACTGGGTAATAATTCTAAGGTAATTAATATAGAAGAAGCACATATGTGTATATATACATACACACACATGTGTACATAGGTAGTTACTTTTTACATGTTGTTATGTTTTAATGTTCATTATGAATCTAGATGTCTCCCTGGCCTCACTGTCAGGCCAGCTGGGACCTCCTCCTTCCAGACCAGTTTGGTTTCTGGACCAAAACCAGGACCAAAAATGGGTTGACAGAAGTGAATATGGAGGCAACTTTTCTCTCTGGGCCTCAGTTTCTTCTTCTGTGAATAAGAATGCTTATTTGATGGCAATTAGAGCATTGTAAAGCCTTCATCCCGGCCATTCCTGAACTTCTGTAACACCTCAGTAAGCGTTACCATTTTTAGGTACCTCCCCCGGGCGGGTGCTATGCTGTGCACTCCTGAGCTTCCCCAGTCGTCCTTTCTCATAAAAGAGCCTTGCACAGCAGTGGCACAGTGCCCATCTTACAAACGGGAGAAATGGAAACATTTGTCTAAGACTGTGCAGTTAGCTAGAGGCAAACTGAGGGTTTCAACTTCCCAAATCTGACTGAATCTAAAACCTTGGTGTCTTATCTACATTGTCAGTGTTAAAGTTTTTTTCAGTTGACATTCAATGCTATATTAGTTTCAGGCATATAACATAGAGGTTAGACATTTATATAATTTATGAAGTGATATTCCATTAGCCTAGTTCTTACCTGGCACCATAAACAGTTACAACAATATTATTGACTATATTCCTTTTGCTGTACTTTATATCCCCTTTTGTTAGTCTTAATTTTGCTGTGGAAAACTTGATTTTCAGAGACTGTGAAAATGACTAGTAGAGGAAGGTTGTTTGGGAAGGGAGTAAAATCCAGCTTCCATTAGACATCACCACATGGAGGCAATCAAAACAGAAGACATCTGTCTCCTGCAAATGTCTGCATCCTGCTAGCTGGCTTAAGGCACTAATCAAAAGCCTTATCTCTTACAAATATATGGATGGATGTTTATATATGTAGATTTCAAAAGGCAGTCACTGCATTAGTTAAAAATGTGAAGTTTTTATTGCATTGGTGAAATTATCTGAGCTAGTCCCTTCAGATTTATTCACTAACGAATTCAAAGTTATCATGGAGAGAAAGCCTAATAAGAATTGCAGTCTCACCTGGGTGAAATTTCTCAGGCCACACATGGTAAAAGCATTCTTGCTCACAGAGTCACATTAACCTACAAGAAAAGAAACAGCAGAAGCCATGACCAAGCTCCTGGGTTAGGAATTTTATGTGCCTTTGTATCTCCTCCACTCCCCTCACATGTCCGTTACTTGTTGGATCAGTATTTCTGAATTTGCCAGATTTGTAAGAAGGTGGTGTGTGCAGAGTGAAGAGAGGCCTCTGGGTACCAGGATACAGGAGACTAGAAACACAGAGGGCTCTGTATTAGAGGCAGAACAGTTTCTGGGATGGTGTTTAAGATCCTCCTTGGAGGATGTCAGGAAGGGTGGCATTCGGGCAGAGGCCCAGAGACAGGAGTGTGTCCCCCTGCCGGCTTGGGACATGTTGGTCGTTGGCCTGTCTTTGTCTTAGGTTCAATCCAAAAGATGCCACCCAGTGACAGGACCATAGACTTCCTTCAGCAATTTGTCCTGGACAATGTCCTTGGGGTCATTGTGGGACAGATGAAGATGTATGACAAGACGTTCCAGGAGTGCTTCAGCAGTGATGACGCCAGAGTGGAAGTGATGCTGGCAGAGATGAAGGCCTTCCTGGGTTACATAATCTCTACCAGCATCTTATACTGCAAGTTGGTCCAGCTTCTGGATCAGCAGCTTCTACAACAACAGACCCGTCATCCTCTCAGACCCCCAGGGCTCTGACCCCCACACTCCTCCCCCCCCCCCGACTTTTCCAAAGCCACATGGAGCCACCAGTGCCACCACCAGGAATCAGCTCCATACCTCTGCCACCTGTCCTTTGTCAGCCTCCTCTCACCCCCACAGTGACCAGAACCCCATTTATTCTCAGGTCCTTTGCCTACACATTAGTTCACTTTACTGAAGCCCTCAGTCCCACAGCCCAGGAGAAATGAATCCTGCCAGCAGCCACTGGAGTGAGCTTGGGAGCAGATCATTATCCAGTTCTGCCTTCAGATAAGGCCACAGCCCCTGGCCAAAACCTCGTTATAGACTGTGAGACCCTCAAGAAGCACTCAGAGTCCTGGCTTCAGAAACTATGAGATAATATATATTGTTTCAAACTTGTATGTTTTGGGATTACTTGTTACACAGCAATGGCTGACTGATATTATACAATGCTTAACCATGGTGTAAGGTTCATAGAGGCGCTCAGAAAATATTAATGGTTTTGATTACTCCTGTCATGGGACAGGGAGTCCAGCTGGATGTGATAAGCCCAGCTTCAGAGGAATGAGATGTCCTAGTGGGGACTTAAACCCTCCCCCACACACCCTAATCTTCAAAAAGACTACAGGAAGTCCCACAGCCAGCCATCATTTGGGGCCCAAGACCCATGCTTAATCACATTCGATTTCTGTTTTAGGGAGACTCCCATTGCATATAGCTTTGAGGTGTCATGGCACCCTCTTTTGCTGAAGAGACTGGTCCTCCCTTCATCCCATGTCAAGCTGCAGGGAGAGGGGGTGTGTCATGGTGTAGGCTGGGTCACTCTTTCCTGGGGCTTTGAAACTGGAAGTGACATGAGGGATGGGAAGTGACAGGAGGCTACACATTAAAGCTAACTGTCTCCCCTACTATCCTTTCACTGAATCCCTTCCCGTCTAAGACAACTGGAAGTGGTTTCTGTCACTCTACATTGAATGATCCCATGATATATAAGCCTGTCCTGAGCACATGGTGCAGTGCCCCTGGAGAAAACTCAACTCCCAAATATTCCTGCACCGTGGGCCCACAAGACTTGCTATACCACAACACAACACTCGCCTTAAATCTGGGTTGGCTCAAAGGCTTAGAGAGAGGTGTGGGGCCCTTAAATGACCTTGGTCTGAAGAGAATAAAGGTCATCTGTGTAGCAAGTACAAGGGGCTGGCTCAGGACAGAACTGGGCATTCTCTTGCTACCCATGTTTCATTTTCTCATTTTGAATCTCCTTCTTCCATGTTCATCTTTTTTTCTAAATTGAAGTTAATATTTCACTAGGATAAAAACCACTCCCAATGAGTGCTGAGTTTTGGGGATTTTTTTTAATAATCTAAATAATGTTAGGGTTTTTTTTAAGAGGAAAGAGAAAACTAATTACATCTTCAAGGGAGGAGAATTGTAAATCACAATGTTACAATGAGAGAATGGATGACTCAGGCCAGGCCCGCAAGCCAGTAACCACTCCTTATCTCATTGTGGTTTCATTAAGAATTATGTCTCAGTGTCTCTGTTTCATTAGCATTGGGCCCTGCTGACTTCTAATCTTTTTACACATTGTATAGGAGGGTCTGGTACAAGATACATGCTAATGAATTTATAATTTTCTTTTTGGGAAACTTTAATAAAATTAGTCCATACAGAAGTTGAACACAGATGTGGTAAACTTGTGGAAGGAATATTTGCTTTCAATTATAGGGATTCTGGAGGAAAGGGCCAAGGGGTCCCCAAGGGGACACTATGAAAGCTACAGGAAGGATACCAGGGGGCTGTGTTGTATGATCTGGGCCACACTTTCTTCCATTGGCCAACGAAGTTCTACCCTAATGAGTATCCCTGTAGATATTGAGCACCAGCTGTATCCTAGGTCCCTGGCTAGGCAACCTAGATAGAGCCAAGCTAGATTGTTTACCTTTAGGGGAGAAGGCAGATAAGACAAAACTCTAAATCATGTACAAATTATTGTGCAAATATGGGTGTGAGAAGTTCTCCAAAGGTGAGCAGAGCAAGGTGTGGGAATCTGGAAGAGGGTGCTCAAACTGGCTGGTAGCTTTGGGGGAGGCTTCCTGAAGAGTGTTGCATTTATGCTCTGACCAGAAGGATGAAAGGGAGTTAGCTAGAGAAGGAGGGGTGAAAGGTACTCCAGGGAACAACTTTGACAAAGGCCTTTGGTGTGGAAGGGCCTTGGGGCATTTGAAGAGTTTGGCATTGGGTAGTATAGCATGAAATGAAGACCAGGAGGTAGAAGCAGGGATGCAGGACTTTGACACTCACATAGAGAAGTTTGTTTCAGGAATGATGGGGAACTCTAGAAGATGCCTCAGTTACTATTAAGTGAGTGGATACAGTTCACATCTCATCCAAACTCTGCCTGTGGGAATTTTTTTCTGGCACAGGAGCAAGTTCAGCCCTGTGCAGAGTGAGTCAGGGGTGCTGGGTGTTTGCTGGCCTCCACCCAAGGCTCATGTCTCACTCACAGGATGACAAGATTTGGTAGTCAATACCCCAGCTCTCCCATCCTTAAGTTGTGCTCTACTCTGTCTCCAGAAGCCCCAGGGGACTGAGCCCCAGTTACCCACACCTACTCATGAACACGCTATGCATTGGCTTCTTTTCTTCCCCATCTGACTTCACTACCCCTGCCCGGGAATTCTTGGGGTCACCTTTCACCTCAACTACTTGCCCCCAAATCTTTGTTTCAGCATCTTATGAGGAATCCAAACTAAGACAAATAGTAATGTTAAACTAACAAGATAACCAAGTTTTCTGGAGGTGAGCAAATCTCGGCTGGTTGGCACATCCATGGACATTAGGGTTGCAGGCAGCTTCTCTCTCCACTCTTCTCAGAGTCACCTGTGAGAAGGATCCAAGGTGGCTGCCAGAGCCCCCAGCCATCATGCCTGCATTCCAGGAAGCAGGAAGGAGAAATGAGGGAAGATTAAAATTATACATCTTCCATCTCAATTAGGTTCCTTTAAAGGAGTTTCCCTAAAAATCCCACATGTTCATAAAACTTCTGCTAGGATCTAATTGGCCAGAATATAGTAAAATGACCACAATTAGATGTAAAAGAGACTGAGAAATGTAATCTTTTAACTGATGTGTTGGTACTCCAATTAAAACCAGGTCTCTATGACTAAAGAAGAAAGGCAAAAGGGCTTTTGTGGGCCACCCACAATTTCTACTGTAATGGTTATATGCCAATCATTCATTCATTCATTCGACATTTATTGAGCACCTACTATTACCAGGCACTTGATATCCAGTAATGATCAAGTCAGAGCCAGATCCTTGCCTTTCTGAAGCTGACATTCTAGCAATAGAGAAATATGATCAGATTTGTGGTTTCAAAAGATCACTCTAGCTTTTGTGTGGAGAAAGTACTGGAGGAGGTTGGGGCTGGGAACAGGAAGCAGGAGCAGTTACCAGGGTGGAGGGCAATGGAGAGTCATGCAATGAGGGATGTGGTAGGGACGTTAAGTGGGTGGCAAGAAATGTGAGGCTACTGGTCATGGCGCAAAGAGTAGGAGAGAAGTGGAGCCATGCCCAAGACTCTGTCCTGTCCCCACCCTGCCTCCCGCCATGCACACACACACACTGCAGCCAAGCACAGTGGGCTCGTGCTCCATGAAAACATGATGGTGAGTTCACCAACTCAGGTCCCTCCTCTCTGTGTAAAACAGTCAGCCAGGGCTATTGGCTGACAGTGACAGAATTGAACTCCAGATGCTTTTTTTGTTTTTTTCTTTTTGTCTTAAAAGGGGAGTTACCAAATTATACTGAGAAATAATGAATTAAAGCCATAACAAGATATCTCTTCATACCCACTAGAAATGTTCTGCTATAGAACTTCCTGTGATGATGGACATATTCTCTTTCTGTGCTGTTAAGTAGAGTAGCCCTTACCTGGATGTGGCTGTTGAACCAGCATGGTTGAAGAGCTGGATTTTTTGTTTTATTCATTTAAATCAATTTGAATTTAAATGGCCACATGTGACTATTGGAATAATGTGGCTCTAGAATACCTAAAATTTTAAAAGACAGACAACATCAAGCATTGGTGAGGATGCAAAGCAGCTGAAATGCACAGATACTGCTGGTAGGGAGACAAAATGTGGTGCAGCCACTTTGGAAATGGTAGGGCAGACTTTTATAAAGCCGATGATTTGCTTAATTAGGATCCATTCATCTTACTTTAGGTACTGACCCAAGAGAAATGAAGGCATATTTTTACACAAAATGTGAAAGGTAAGTATTTACAGTGGTATTTAATATAGTACTGGAAGTTCTAGCCACAGCAATCAGGCAAGAGAAAGGAATCAAAGGTATCCAAATTGGGAAAGAAGAGGTCAAATTGTCACTATTTGTGGATGACATGATCCTTTATATAAAAAATTCCAAAGATTCCACCAGGAAACTGTTAGAAACAATTAACGAACATAGTAAAGTTGCAGGATACAAAATCAATGTACAAAAATCAACAGCATTCCTTTATACAAACAACGAATCCACAGCAAAAGAAATGAGGGAGTCAATTCCTTTTGCTATCACAACAAAAAGAATGAACTACTTGGGAATTAACTTAACAAAGAACGTGACAGACATATACACAGAGAATTATAAGACACTTTTGAAAGAAATTGAAACAGACTTTAAGAGGTGGAAAAATATCCCCTGTTCATGGATAGGAAGACTTAACATTGTTAAAATGGTCATTCTGCCCAAAGCAATCTACAGATTTAATGCAATACCCATCAAAATCCCACAATCATACTTTCGTGAAATAGATAAAAGAATTATTAGATTTATATGGAACCATAAAAGACTGACCTCGAATTGCCAAAGCAATACTACATAAAAAGAATAAGGCTAGTGGCATTACACTTCCTGACTTCTATTTATATTACAAAGCATCAATTGTCAAAACAGCTTGGTACTGGCAGAAGAACAGAAATAGAGACCAATGGAAAAGAACTGAAAACCCACAAATAAACCCACAAATATATGGACAAATAATTTTCGATAAAGGAGCGAAAAACATACAATGGGGAAAAGACAGCCTATTTAGTAGGTGGTGGGAAAACTGGAAAAAATATGCAAAAGAATGAACCTGAGCTGTGAACTCTCTCCATATACAAAAATTAACTCAAAATGGATTAAAGACCTTCATATAAGACCTGCAACAATAAACTGTATAGAAGAAGACATTGGTACTAAACTTATAGACCTCGGACTCAAGGAAGACTTCATGAACCTGTCCTCAAAGGCAAGGGAAGTAAAAGCAAAAATAAATGAATGGGACTATATCAAACTAAAAATCTTCTGCACAGCAAAAGAAACCATCAACAAGGCAAAGAGACAGCCAACTGAATGGGAGAAAGTATTTGCCAATAACGCATCAGATAAAGGTCTAATATCTAAAATATATAAAGAACTAATAAGACTTAACAACAAAAAAACCAACAACGCAATTGAAAAGTGGGCAGAAGAACTAAACAGACACTTCTCCCATGAAGAAATACAAATGGCCAGCAGACATATGAAAAACTGCTCATTCTCATTAGCTATCAGGGAAATGCAAATCAAAACCACAATGAGATACCACCTCACATCTGTGAGAATGGCTGTTAACAACAAGACAAGGAATAACAAGTGCTGGAGAGGATGTGGAGAAAAAGGAACTCTGGTACACTGCTGGTGGGAGTGCAAACTGGTACAACCACTGTGGAAGGCAGAAAATTGGGAGTGGAGCTACCATTTGACCCAGCAATCCCCCTTCTGGAGATCTACCCAAAGATCTTGAATACCTTTGTCCACAAAGACTTATGTACCCCAATGTTCATCGCAGCGCTGTTCACAGTGGCCAAAACATGGAAACAACCAAAGTGCCCTGCGACAGTTGACTGGATAAAGAAGCTGTTGTACATATACACAATGGAATATTACTCAGCTGTAAGAAAAGATGAAATATTGCAGGTTGCGACAAAATGGATGGACCTGGAGATCATCATGCTTAGTGAAATAAGCCAGACAGAAAAAACAAAGACCTGCATGATTTCACTCATATGTGGAATATAAAACTGAAAGCAAAGAAAAAAAGAAATGAACAAACAAATAACCTATGGACACAATCAATAATTTAATGTTTATTTGGGGACGAGTGGGTTAGGGAGGGGAGAAAGGGGAGGGGGTGGGAGAGGAGGGGGGGAAGCTAAATATAAGGTGATGGAAAGAGAAGTCACATTAGGTGGTGAACTGATTATACATCAAGTTGACAATGCACTGTAGAATTGTGTGCCTGAAACCTATGTAATCCTTGCTAACAGATGTCACCCCAATAAGTCTAACA
>PVJL010012555.1:0-36636 GCA_004026885.1 Lyroderma lyra | reverse complement strand
AAAATTAAGAAGTATTTATATGTATATGTGTTTCAGTTACTGGATTACACTCAGCCCAAAAAAGCAACATGAATAAATTAAATTGAAGGATTTCTTCATGAAAATATATTGGGAAGTTAGTAATTTCCCAAAATTATTGTTTTGTATGTGCCATCAAATTTTTCTACATGTCATTACTTTTTAAAAACTTACATTTTTCTAATATGTGCATCAACTATTCTTTTGTAAATAGTAAGCCATGTTCATTTTATATTTAAAATACTGGATTCAATTTATATATTCACATAAATATACACACACTATGTTGCCAGATACATCACACAATAACCTCATGAATACTTAATGCTTTTTATGTAGAATGTACATAGATTTCCTAAAGTTTCCCCATTGCTGTATAACAAGTTCATAAAACCAGCATGATCTGACTGTGCAAGTGCTTTTTAAAATTAACTTGATAGTAAATTTTAATTATTTATCCAAGCTGTGTTATGCTGCTCATATTTTTCCGGTGGAGTTTGATGGCAACATTGTGACTGGGCTTATATTCATATATACAATAAGTTATCTAAAATCAAGTATAGACAAGGTTTAGATTATTATATTAGCATGCTATGTTTTCTTGGGCCTTATTGCAATGATGAATAATAGCATAGTGCTAGAGTAATGCCTTTCTAACAGCAAGTGTATACTGAATTAATACTGTAAAAAGAAAAAGTACCTAGCACTCCTACAAAAAGGCATCCTATATAATGTACGTGATGGGAAATGATTACATGAGCTACGCTTTCACTAACTCCTTTTTCAGCTTGTTTACCATTAAGCAAGCATTTCAGTTATTTTGTGTGATAGATCTCTTTCCTGACACAAAGCCTACATCATGTCAACAGTTCATTGAATGAAGAGAAACTGTGACATACCAAAGGAGCTTATATACATGTAAATATAACACACACACACACACACACACACACACACACACACCCCTTAGTAATAAGGGTAAAATAATCCATTGGCATGAGTAAATTCTACCTCAATAATGACAAATTGCAAAAATATGTGTAATAAATGAAGCTGTTGCAGCTGACAACAAAGTGGTGTTAGTATTAGAGAAGGAATGATTCAAGAGAAGAAAATCATTAGTTTAAGTGGAATTAAGTATCATAAAATGAGATGTACCTAAAGAATCAGAGAAGAATGCAACCTGGGTAGTCACACCAATTTCTGGTAATAGCTACATGATAATGGAATTATTTCACAACTTCTAATACGAAGTCCTGTTAAATGCAGTTAAAAGCCATTTAAGCTGAAAGATAAAATTGTATGTCATCGTGCCTTCTGTTGGATTTGATAGAATCAAAAAACCACAAAGGATTGCATTATCAATGAGAAAAAAAAGACACATTCAGTGCATAGATATCTGCATTTAGACATGTTGCCTAACAGTTAAATCTTCGGCTACTTATGCCCCATGTGCATTTGAACCCAAACTCTGGATATTAAAGATTTTTGTTTGCAAGTACAGAAATGCAACAGTGTAAGCTTTATGTTACTTTACACATTAAACAATTAACAATAACACTTGCAAATACTTGAAGACATTTTATAATCTTTATCAACAGCTGATAATGAGAAGTAAATAACTTTAGTTTGTTTTGTTTATTTTGTACCTTCGCCGACTAAATCTAGAATAATTTGTTTGTTTTTCAGGCCTACATATAAAAATTCTTATTGTAACTGAGTTGGAAGATAATATTTCCCAAAGCCAGTGATCTTTAAGTTTTGCTGACCAGTAGAAGGAGAGGGTCCTTAAGAATACTGACAATGATTCTTGGCTCTTCCCTTCAGACACACAGATTGAATTGATAAGGGTACGACTTTGTCATCCAGAGTTTTAGAATTCCACTATGTGGCTTCAGTATTCAGTGAAGTTCGGGAAGCTAAAGCCCTATTCCTCCTCAGAGATCAGTTTTGGAAGTACCTGACAGAAATTGATAATTGAGAGCAACACCAAAACATTTTTATATCACCATCAGCCTGTACCTTCAAAATCACTCTGACTTCTGAAATACCATAACTAAATTACTAATGAGGGGAAGGGATTTAAAATAATGATACAAACAATGTTCATGACTCCGCTCCAACACAACATCATGTCTGGCCTTGCCTGTCTAGATCAAGTCCAGATTGAGCTGCTAAACATGCTACGGTATGTCTTAGTTAAAACTCCATGATTGCTAATCCTACTTCAAAACGATGACCAGGAGTAGACATGATGGAAAACTAGAAACTAATAATCCTTGACCACATGACTGTGTGTCCTCTATCTTACATTGCTCTCATAGCAACAGCATGTATTAGAAATAAATTCACGCTATTTGATAGATAAGGAATGAATACATAGAGTTAAGTATCTTGTTCAAAGTGTGGCCTTAGGTGTGAATTGTAAAAAACTCCATCTGCCTCGAACACCTTTGTTTCATTTGTTGAATATTCATTTTAGTTCCTTCTCAGAAAAAATAAATCATAAAAATGATTGAGATGCATAATTAAAAGAAGTTTGGATCATAGTTGCATTAAACCATAGGATAGGTTGGTCTCCTATATTCAAAAGTGTGGAGGAGACTAAATACTTATATAAATGAACTTGATTGATACATGTGTCTTAACATGTTGCTAATAACTCAGCATTCAAATTAGTCCAAGTGCTTGAATCTAATGGAACCAATTACTAAGTTATGAAATATGATTGGTAGTCTCTTTTCATTTACTAAATCTGTGGTTATTTCCTGTACTTTCACCCTATGACCTCAGTGAAAATCCTTAACAACTTGACTCTAAATTATTGATCAAAGAATGTCTAAACCATGTGCATGTCTCCTAAAAATCTATGAACCTGCGTATCTTTGTTCAAAATATTCTCCACTGCTTCCAGGCCACCTCAGCTTAGAAATTTAGTGTTCATTTTCTAACTATAAATGTTACTTCTGCAAATTCTCCTAGGTCAAGACAGAAGTAACCACTACTCTCTTCAGCCCTCACCCCCCCATAATGTTCTTTGCTTCAGTAAGTCTCACACTGGGCAGCATGAAGAACTTTTAAGCACAAAACTGTGATACTAGAAAAATTGGGTTGAAATCCTGGCTTAACAACGTATTAAGTGCTTAATTTTGACCACACTGCTTCAACTAAATACATTGTACTTTCCTCATACTAATTTAAGAGTTAGTATTTCCTAACGATATTGAAATAATAACTGTTGAGACATATAAAGTATACATTGCACTGTGCATAGTAAACACGTATCAGTTTAATATTTTTCAATTTTTGAGATATACCTTCACTGTATATTCTATTAGATATAAAACTATATATAATACATCTAAATGTACTTAAAACATTTTGAATCTATATTTTTAATTTGTGCCATTTTTTGGAAGTAAATAAATTCCATAGTGTTAGCAACTCCTTCAATCACCAAGATATGATCTGTTTTCCTATACTGAGAGATTTATTAACAAGTTCATATTTTCTCTATCAACTTTTATTTACACACACACACACACACACACACACACACAAATACTGCTTTTCCTTCCAAGTTCAGCAACATTGCTAAACTAAAGCTTATGGACCAAATTCAAATTCCCTGTTTTACTGACTGCTTAATTCCTGCAAAATTAAGCCACCTGCTTACTTAGTACAACATTACATTAACTCATTTTGATTATACTGCAGACTGCAAGTGCCAATGTAAATAGTGAGCAGGCACGTCTCCAAAATGTTTTCTACTGGAATAGTCTCTGCTCTATGGATACTTTTAACTGACCTATGTGGTAATAGTCAATCAACAGACAGTAAAAATGTTAGCATAAAATGAAAACAAAAAAATTGAAAAAGCAACTAACAAAAGTTAGCCAACAATAAAAACATTTTATGGAATCTGGAAATGTAATATGGTGAATCATATCATCACTCCCTCCCTAAGGGCGAACCTAAAAAAAAATGCATCATAAAATGATCTTCACTTGTAGTTAATTGCCTCTTCTTTGATCAACTTGATTATAGAAATATGTAATTAGAGGTTCCACAAATATACAGACACAAATTCCAACATTTAATAAATGATAATCCTGGATATTCATGATTTAAGTTCATCAGTATACTGCCAAATTATCTCATTTCTCTTAGCTTTTAAAAAACATGTATCACATATATAGAAGGTTCTTGATTACCTTACATTTCAAGAAATGTTAGGAACCATCTATATCATATTCCTCTAAATTTCCTCTCACTATTTAAATTATCTTTAATAGTGCAAAGATATCATCTTATATATACACATATATGTATATACACTTATATATATATTGTATATCACTTGCATGAATGCATATATATGGGGTGTGATAAAAAATACAGTGAATGTTTAAATTTTAAAAATGTATTACAGTAAAAGACACATTGTCATTAACCCCCCCTCAAAATACTCTCCCCCACTTGATGAAAAGAGAACTGTCACTGGGTGGTGAATACATAATGCAACACATAGGGGATACACTGTAGAACTGTGCACTTGGGACCTATGTAATTCTTGTTAACCAATGTCACCCCAATAAGTGTAAATATATATATACATGTATATAGACACATTTAGACTTAAATGTATCCATTATATATGTATATATATATTTAGACTTATACATTATACATGTGTATATATATTTGGACTTATATGTATACATACACACTCGTGCGTGCACACACACACACACACACACACACATATATATATATATATAGATAGATATATATAGATAGATAGATAGATATATGGGTGTGTCTATCTGTCTATCTATCTATCTATCTATAAATACTCCCCTTCACTTCAGACACTCTTACCCTATCACTCTTGCCACTTTCTGAAGCAGTTCCGGAAGTCCTCTTTCATGAGTGTCCTTAGTTTCACTGTCATGCAGTCTTGATGTCCTGAATCCATTCAAAACGTTGACCTTTCATGGTTGTTTTAACTTTGGGGAAGAGCCAGAAGTTGCACGGTGCCAGATCCCATGAATGAGGCGCATGAGGACACACTATAATGTTTTTTATTTGACAGAAACTGCCATACCAGAACTGACATGTGACCTGCATCATTTCAGGACCTCAAGCCAGCCACAACACTGCAAATAAAGACACTCATGGAAAAGGACTTCCAGAAATGCTTTAGAAAGTGGCAAGAATGAGGGGGTAAGTGTGTTCAAAGCGAGCAGGAATATTTTGAGGGCAGTTAGTGCAATATGTCTTTTACTGTAATAAATTTTTAAAATTTAAACATCCACTGTATTTTTGTCACACCTCATGCATACGTGTATACACATATGCATATGCACATGTACATGCATGCATATGTGTGTGTATATATAATGTATACACTATATATATCATCATCATCATCATCTGGAAGATGGCAAGGTAGGACTCTGTCTCCCCATGTAGACAACATCACAATGGCTGAATCTCCCTGATGTAACTGCTTTGGAACTCTGGAGTCTACTGAAGGCTTACAACTTCCGGGGGAAAGCTTGGGTGGTAAACTGCAGTTAATTTTAGTCAATTCCACCTCTTATGGTAACAGTTGAGCAAGTGTCCCAACGATACTTTGCCCACACAGCTTATGGGAGTCAGGGCAAGCAAGAACGGCCCTGTCCTTCCCAATACCCGGGATCTCTGCCCTGATTGCTCATCACTGCTTCTGATCTTAGAGGTCCCAAGAAATGTTGTAAAAACTATAAGCAAACAAAGCACTCTTGCTAAATACCGACTGAAGGTATACTTCATCATCAAATAGATGAAAGCATGCAGTTTTAGAAGACGTTATTCAACATCTAAATGGATAATATCAAATGAACAGATAAACATTTTATCCAATATTTAAAGCTGTAGGGCTCTGCTGCCTCTCATTATCTGGGCAATTGGGTCCAAACTCTTTATTCTGACACTCCACACATTTCAAATCACACTTATCACTGTTTTGTTACATAATTTACTTCTTCCACATATATTTCTTTATTTACTTCCTCTCTTCTAAAATGTTCTTCCACTATCTAGCTCAAATATAAATGCCTTCTTTAGTCCCTATATTATAAATACCCCCTACATAAAACTTAACAATATTCATTTGCTTCCATTTTTAATTGTGGTAAAATATCTATAATATAAAATTCACCGTTTTAACTATTTATAAGCATGCAATTCAATAGCATTAAGTACATTCAGTGTTGTGTTACCATTATCATTGTCTTTTTTTATTGTTAAATTTATTGAGGTGACGTTGGTTAGCAAAAATTACATAGATTCCAGGAGTCCAATTCTACAACACTGTCTATGTGTTGTGTTATGTGTTCACCACCTGCTATCAGTTCTCTCTCCATCAACATAGGTTTGAGACTCCCACCGCCTCCCCACTTGCCCTCAGGTAACCACTAAATTATTGACTGTGTCCGTGAGTTTTTGTTTCTGTATTGCTTTCAGTTTGACATTCCACATACGAGTGAGGTCACATGGTTCTTGTTTTGTTTTTCTGTCTGGCTTATTTCACTTAGCAGGACAATCTCAACATCTGTCCATGTGGTTGTACATGGCAGCATTTTGTCTTTTCTTATGACTGAGGAATATTCCATTGTGTGTATGTACCACAGCTTCTTTATTCAGTCATCTATCAAAGGACACTGGTTGTTTCCATGTCTTGGCCACCATGAACAGTGCTGTGATGAACATTGGGGTACTTACGTTTCTGGGGACTAAGGTTTCCATTTTGGAGTGTAGATGCTCAGAACGGGTCGCTGGTCACATGGTAATTCTATTGTTAATTTTTTTAAGAACCTCCATACTGTTCTCCATACTGGCTGTACCAATTTGCATTCCCACCAGCAGTGTGTGAGGGTTCTTTTATCTCCACATCCTCTCCAGCACTTGTTATTCCCTGTCTTGTTGATAATAACCATTCTAACAGGTGGATCACTATCTTTTTTAATAACTATTTTATCACCCTAAACAGAAACTCTACCTCCTAACCATGAACTCCAGATTCCCTTTCCTTTTAGCCCATTATAACTTCTATTCTGCTTCCTGTCGCTATGATTTGACTACTCTAAGTACCTCATACAAGTATAATCATACAATATTTGTCTTCTGTAACCGACATGTCATTCACTAGAATGTCCTGAAGGTTTATTCACATTGTACAATGTGTCAGAATCTCCTTCATTTTTAATGTTGAGTAATATTCTATTGTATGTATATACAACTTTTGTTTATCCAGTCATCAGTCAATGGACACTTGGATTGCTTCCCCTCCACCTTTTGACTTTTGTAAATAATGTTTTCATGAACATAGGTGTAAAAATATTTTGTGTGACTCCCTGTTTTCAAATTTTGGGATATATGCCTAGAAATGGAGGTGGATTATACGATAATTCTACTGGAGTGCCAAAAAATAAATACACATTTTAAGAGACATTATCTATGTATTACTTTTTAAAGTTGAATTGAATTATGGTAGCAATATGTAGTATGATGTTCACTCAACATATGGCATTAATCAAATGAATGCTAGTGTCACAATGTGACCAACAAGACAGTCAAAGAAAATAGCAGAAGCACAGTTACCTTTGAAGGAGCGCAAGGCCATTTGCCAGGACAAGGGATAGACTGAAGAGGCACAGTTGAGTTTCCCCCATGTTCTCCTGACTTAAAAACCCTTCACTTCTACCTATGGGGCAACTTCAAAGATGTGATATATCATAGAAAGCTGGCTACACTGGTGGTACTTCCAGAAGAGACTGAAATAGCATGCGCAGTGATACAAGTGGATACTTTGGTTAATATTGCTCAAGTAATAGTTCGCCATTATCAGAAGAAATGTCTGTACACAAATGGTCACCACTTTTGAGCACCTCTTGCAATTGTAGAAGTCATACGTGACTTGTATTCATCTTCTGTTATTGGTATATATTGAGCATTACATTTTTAATACAGATTTATTCTTTCTTAAAATGTGTATACATTTTTTGGCACCCTCTGTATTTTTAGTTTTTTGAGGAAGTATCATACTGATTTCCACAGAGGCTGTACCATTTTACAGTCCCATTGAAAGTGCATGGGGGTTCCGATTTTCTATGTCCTCATCAACTAAATTGTTATTTTTTTCTCTGATAATAGTCATCCTAATGGGTGTGAAGTGGTATCTCATGGTAGCTTTGATTTGTAATCCCTAATGATTAGTAATGTTAAGCATTTCTTCATGTGCTTATTAATCATTTGTGTATCTTTTCATACATGACTTTTCAAAATCTTTGCCCATTTTTTTAAATAGTGGTAAAAAATACACAAGACATTTATCATCTTGACCACTCTTAAATGTAGTATTACTTAATACTTAAAGGTAGTATTCAGTAGTGTTAAGTATATTCACATTATTGTGCAACAGATTTCTAGAACTTTTTCATGTTCTAACACTGAAACTCTATACCTGCAAAACATTAGCTCCCCTCCTCCCTTCCCAGTCCTTGGCAACCATCTTTCTACTTTCTATTTCTATGATTTTTACTATTTTAGAGACTTCATATGAGGTAACTCATACAGTATCTGTCCTTTTGTGACTGACTGACTTTACTTAGCATCATATTCTTGAGGATCATCCATGTTGTAGCATACGACAGGATATCCTTTTAAGGCTGTGTATTATTCCATTGTATATGTATAGACATTTTCTTTAAACATACATCTGTCTGTGGACAGTTGTGTTGCTTCCACCTCTTGGCTATTGTGAATAATGCTACAGTGAACATTAATACACAGATATCTCTTCAAGATTCTGCTTTGAATTATTCTGGGTATATACCCAGAAGTAAGATGCTGGATCATATATAGTAGTTCCATTGTTTTTCCAGTTTTCTGAAGGACCTCCATACTGTTTTCCATAGTGGCTGTACCATTTTACATTCCCACCACCAGGGCACAAAGGTTTCAACTCCTCTGCATTCATTCAACACTTACTATTTCTGGTCATTTGGTAGTAGCCACCCTGAAAGTGTGAGGTGATAGCTGTGGTTTTGATTTACATTTACCAAATAATCATTAGGTAATGATGTTGAACATCTTTTATTCATGTGCTTATAGTTCATTTGTGTATCTTCTTTGGCGAAGTGTGTATTTAAGTCCTATGCCCATTTTTAAGTGAGTTAATTTGTTGTTGAATTGTAGAACTTCTTGATATATTCTGGATAGTACCCTTATCGGATATATAATTGGCAATATTTTCAATTTTGTAGGTTGCCTTGTCACTCTGTTTGTTGTTTCCTTTGACATGCAAAAGTTTTTATGTTTGTATTCCTATTTTTGTTGTTGTTGTTGATCATGGTGTCTGTGCTTTTGATGTCATATCCAAAAACGTACTGGCAAATCCAATATATTACAGTTCCTTCATATATTTTCTCCTAGGAATTTTATATCCTTAGGTTTTATACTTACATCTTTGATCCATTCTGAGTTAATTTTTGTACGTGATATTAGGTAAGGGTCCTAATGCATCTCTTTTTGTTCATGGGGATATCCAGTTTTCCCAGCACAATTTGTCCAAAAGCTTGTCCTTTCCACAATGAATAGTCTTGGCATCCATTTCAAAAATCATTTGACCTTATATACAAAATTTTATATTTCTGGGCTCTGTTTTCTGTTCGCTCTATAGATCCATCTTTATGCTAATAAAACATGGTCTTAATTACTGTTGCTTTGTAGAATGTTTTAAAATCAGAAACTGTTAAGTCCCCCAACTTTTTTAAAATCAAGATTCAAAGGAATATAACATTAAAATTATCTCCTTCAATTATGTTTTTTATGTGTTTTGAGTATCCATGGTAATTAGCCTCAGTCATCCTTTTAGCACAATTTTTTCGTAGTCTCTATTGTAACTACAGATAACAAAAATAAAGAATGCACAATTAAATTATGAGTAAGGGAATAATTACTCCCTCAACCTGAAGTAATTATTAAAATTAAAAAAAAATTTTTTTGATTCATTAATATGTGCAGTTTGAAAATTTTCATGTTTACTTCAACAAAATTCTTGCCCTAAAAATTCACTAGAAACTATTTAAATATCTATGACAAAATCTTGATATGCACGTTATCAAATTTTATTCACATCTTTTGATGTCTATTACCAATAAGTAAATATATATTTAGATAAACTTCTGTCCCAATTATGTTTGGGGTCTTGGATAAGTGACAAAGCAAATCAAACACATCACCAATATAACTAAATTCATAGAGAAACTTTCTTAAATGCTATACTCTGTGTCACTACTTAGGGGAGCTAATTTTTGTATCTACATGATACTTTGCATCTGATTTCCTGTATCTTGGAAGAAGCGTACGTTTTACTGGGAGACCTGCTACTCATACTGAAAGCTGATAATAGTTTCTTATTTCTGGACAACAGCTGCTCTATTTTTCCTAAAGCTGAAGTAAACGAATAGAATAAATTGTGATCTACTTGCTATACCAGACTCTGTGGCATAACTATTTTATTCATCTATAGGAGAGCAAGTTTTTAATCTTCTTTATTTTATGTCTTCCAACAAATAAATCTGTGTTCTATGACAAATGTTTTTGTTTGACTTACATATTAATATCCATTATTGAAAACATGAGCCAACTTTTAACAAAATCAAATTGACAAGTTGCTAATAACATCAAATGGCAATGTTATTTGATGTAATTGCCTTGGATATATTACTCTCTGAAGTTCAATGGAGTTTTTTGCTCATTGCACTTTTACTTTGATTTTCTAATATATTACTTTGAGCCATAAGAAGTAGCAGCTGAGACACTTATTACTTTTGACTACAAATAGCTTCAGAATTGAGGGAACCTGATTTAGAGGGCACAGTCAATACAAAGGCATCTTTTAAGAAGTTTGGGTGACAAACCTTCATGACAAGGAATTCATGTGTCTTCCTGCATGTTACAAAACAGATCTCTCCATGCAATTTTAACTTCCAGGAAGATAAAGATAGAATTGAAGAATATACACTGATTGATATCTGGCATAAACATATTCAGTGTAAAACTATTTCATGTAATGGAATGTGTCCCAGAATAAATTTAATACTAAAATTAAACATATTAACTTACACTTGTGCAACAAAGAAAAGATGAAAACACAGATTCTGAAAATAACACTGGAAAAGAAAACAATAACATAGGTTTTTATCACCCAAAGCTAATGTGTGAAGACAAAGAAATAAATGACCAATGTCCTTGTGGAGGAAGAAAAAAGGCAGCTTTTAAATTAATTCTTTGATTCTCACTCAGGAAACCAACAACAACAACAAAAATGATTAATTAATGCAACTTCACAGGATCCTAATGTCCTAAATAGTAGTACTAATTCACTCTCTGGAATACTGATACCATATCACTTGCCTATTGTGGTGATAGTCCCAATTAAAACTTCTAATATTCTCTTTAAGTGATTTTAAGTAAAAGAGGTATTTTAGTGACAACTGAAGTTTTCATTGATTTCCGTTTGTAGACTGGAATACGGAACTGCTAATATCAATGATAAAATTTTATTCTGTTTCTAAAGTTTCTTTTTGAACTTTAAGGCTGCCTGTAGAATAATTCAACTGTATTTTAAAATTCAGAATGCTTTCATCAATGTAATTGTGTTTGTATTCCTATGTTTCTGGTGTGTCTCTTCCCTAAAACCCAGGAGAACCATCCAGTATGCATACCTCAACCACTAACCACGGGAGGTAGCTACACGTAAAATGATAAATGTCTCTCTCATGTATTGCTACTACAAATTAACTTTCTTAGAAAAACAAACAAACAAACAAATACTCAGTAGTATTCTTATTTTCCCTAATTATGTGGAGAAAAGTTACCTAGACTACCTTTGACAATAGAATTCATTAGTTCACCAGTCACTGACAAACTCATGTATGAATGCTGGTTTGTGGTTCAGGCAACATTGCATCCCCCCATACCAGAAAGGGGGTCTCACCAACAGGTAAACTAATGAAAGGGGCTGTGATGAAGGAAATGTAATCTGTATGGGAATTGCAAACACGGTATGGCAAGCCCAATACAGAAAGGTCAAATGAATTCTTTATTCAATTTTTATTTTCATTCTTATTTTGCTGTGCAGGAGAATGATTGAAATTGGTTTTTAGAGTGATTTATTTGACAGCATTGTGGAAAGATCTCAACTCTGGACTCAGAAACTAAATGTAAGTTAAGAGAGAACGATCATTTTTCTTGGATAATAAAATTTTCATTCAAAAATAATAAAAATAGATGTGCAAAGTTGAGTGATTTTGTGAGGGGATGGGGCAAAATAGGATGGTATGTTTATTTATTTATGGTTCAAAAGAGACATTTAAATTATTATCTGAAAAATTAACAGATATAGGTGGGTATTCTATAAGATAACAACAATTTCATTGAAATAAATATCTCAATATTGAATTGAAGGCAATTTCAGAGTAGTAATGTGTGTATTACATAGAAAATTGATTTCAGTTTGAGTTATAGAATGCAAGTTTTCAGTATATTTGAATAAAAAGTTTCTCTGTAAGACAATTTGTCCAATAAGAGTGGTTGCTGAGAAGTGATTATGGGAAAAGAGAAATTATGGAAAACTAGATGCACTCTCGTATTCAGGGAGACAGGTAAGCCATGCGAACTAGCCAAAGCACCAAGCACAGGGCTGGCCATGAACGTTCAGAGGGAGCAGAGCGGGCAGATACATCATCCAGCAGCAACGGAAGGCATATGTTAAGGAGCCTGTTGAAAGGATGTTTAGAAATACTTTATAATAAAATATGCATACTCATATATATTATCCAAAATGAAGACACAAAAGTGAATTGATCACTCCAGTTAAAATATCTATATAAACACTTTCACAAAGTAATTTATTAGAGCTCAGAATGATTGTCTAAGAGTACTTTAAATTAAATATCTAGATAAACTCATAACTTGTTAATATGTTCTTATGCTAAATTTTCTGCCTTATTTAAGTACTGCCTTCATCATGTTTTTGTCAGAGGCAGTTTACATGTCAGAGGCAGTTAGAAATTTCAATTGGGCAGTCAGGGAAAAGCAAGGAAAAGAGAAATGAAGAGCCATCTTGATGGAGGTGACTGTTGAAGATATGAATAAGGATTATAAATGACAAGGTGGAGAAAAAATATCTTAGAAAAACTAATTTTAATCAGTGATATCCAAGAAATAGTAAAAGGTAAATTACTGATCCTTAACCTTAGATATAGGAGGGCTGTCCAGAAAAAATCCAGCCAGAAATACCTCTGTCTTTCATATTACATGCCTGGATACTTTCAGGACAGCCCTCATATGTATACAGAGGGTGCAAACAATGTATGCATCATTTAAAAAAGGAAAAAACTATTAAAATTGTAATACTCAATATACACCAATAACAAAAGATGAAGAGAAGTCATGTTTGATGTCTGCAATCACAAGAGGTGCTCAAAGTGGATATCGTCAGTGTCCGAACACTTCTGATCATGGTGAACTACTGCTTGAGCCACGTCGATCAAAGTGAGCACTTGTGTCGCTGTGTGTGCCCTTGTGCACATCACACACAATACCACGTGTCTCAAACTCACCACAAAGGCATGCAATTGCTGGGCGTGCTGGTACATACTCGTGCCTCCATGGTCGTTGTACTTCCACAAGATTTTCGAATTTCCAATACCACTTCAAAAAGGTCTTGTCTTCCTTGAATGACAACCATGCTTTGGCCATTTTCTTTGTCCTGCCTGTCGCGTGGTGACGACAGCATTCCTTTGATGAACGCCATCTTTTGAGCGAACATCATACTACACATTGTTACCATAATTCAACTCAACTTCAAAAAATAATACATAGATAACATCTTTTAAATTTAAAAAGATATGTTTATATTTTTGCATTCTGGTTTATACATGTTTAAGGAAGTTAGAGGTAATTGGGTTTCTCACTCAAATAAATAGATGCTGTCCTTTTATATGTCTTAATTATCCTTTTTTCCCTACAGAAATAGTAGCTATTTATACTTAGCTTTGCTTTTGCTCACAGTCTTAACATGTTGTTTTCTTCATCTTTCAGTATTTTAGTATTGTTTCAGATGTCCAAAAGTGAGAGTTTGCCAGTACACTGTCCTGGGCTACTCAAATATATTTTTGCAAAATCCATTCCAAATATCATCTAATTACACTATGACTTCCTGTGTATTCAATGCTGATTTTAATCTCCTACCTCTAAAATATCTAAAATGAATTTTCTCTCTCCAATGATATTACTATTTATTCCAAATTAGGTAATGCCCTATGCCCAATTATTTTAAAACGAGTTGCCTTCTTTCTTTGTTATATCACATACAGCAGCCCTAAAGTATGTATTATGTATGCATCTGTTTTTATTTATTTTTTATTCCCTCTTCAATACTATAAATTTCATTGTGATAGAAACTGTGCTGACTTTTTTCATCTCTATATTACTGGCATCTAAAATATGGTCTGGCACATCATGGGAATCAATTAATATTTATATACATAGAAGAATGAATGAAAGAAGTTCAAAAGAAAGCTAAAGCCAAGTACAAACTGCATTAGAAAAAATATGAAGGCATTAGTATTGTAGAAATTTCTTGGTCTATAGGTATGTTATTAATTAAGTGGTAATAATGTAGCTATCCTACTACCACAATATTCCTACTACTCCCAATGCTGCTACTTTGTGACTACTAAAAGAAACGTAATTGTATGTGGGGATGGTCGCCCTGAGGCCCTGAGGAATGAGACTCAAAACTCCATGAGGAGAGAAAAGCAGAGAGGAATACTTGAAGGAGAAAACTCCCCGAGGTATCTCCAGTCCTCAGTTTTTATTATCCAAGAACAATAGAATAGGGTGCAGGAGTAAGCGAGTTCTGTTTCTAATCATTTATGTCTTGTTTTGTACCCCTAGAGAAAAAATTGCCTTGCACCTGAGTTCTAGCAGGTAGGTGCTGGGACTGTTTGCTGTCAATCCTAACCACATCCTCGTACCTCGAGGCTTTGGCCCGGGGGGCTCTTGGGTGCTTATTCTAAGCCCATACTACAATTGTACTGGATAATCACTGCCTTCTAAGCAATGTGCAGGCATAGTATAAAGATAAATGCATTTCAATTCAAGGAAGAACCTTATGATAAAAGTTCTATTATAAATATCATTTTTGAAATAATAAAAAACTGATAATCTAGTAGAGTAAGCAATTTATTTAGCTCACAGTACAGATAGGAACCAGAAAATCTCATTTCAGCATCTGTGCTCTTAACTGGTACACTATGTTGGTAAAATCAATAACAAAGGAGCATAAAATTATATAAAATTTCTAATTACATATCTCATTAATTAATATAAGAAATTCATTTGTTGCTTATTTTAATAATGCTTAAAACAATTCTCTGAGTTACAAACGGTTTCACTGTCAGTGATTTTTCAATATCAATAAATTTATGTTTCTAAATTGTGTTATATTTTAATATTTTAATTTCAATTTATACAAAATGTTCCAAGAGCTAAAATTATTTATAGTCATTAATAGTTTCAATTTCATTCATCCCACTGTGGTCAGAAAACATATTGTATATCAATTCAATCATTTGTAATATATTAATAATATTTTTCTGCGCTCTATCTTGGTGAAAGTGTGGTGTGCATTTAAAAATAGTGTGAATATTCTAAGTAGGAGTGAATTTTTCTATAAATTGGAATCTATTCACATGGATCAAGAGTTATTCATATCTTCTGTTATTAATTATTGTTTTATTTGTTCTGAGAGATTGGTGCAGAAATCTACTATTATAATTGTGTTTTTCTACTTTTAATGTTCTGTGAGTGATCATTTCACACAATTTATTACTCTGTTAATAACAATATACACACTTAAAATTGTTGTTACTTATAAATTCATTTTTAGGAGGTTCCTTGGTGGTGTAGTGGTTAGTGCTCTCAACGCCTCAGCCTGGGTTTGATTCCCAGCCAGGGAACTACCCTAAAAAAAATAATAATTTTTTTTATCAATAAGAAATGTCACCTTATATATCTATATCAGGTAATATTTCTTCTTATTATTAGAATTTGGATAGTATATCTCTTTCAATAAGTTATTATTAAATTTGTTTTTAATAGACAGCAGAATTTTATCTTGTGTGCACACACTATGCAAAACTCTGCCTTTTATCAGTGTTTACATAATTCATATTTATTGTGATGTGGTGGGATTTTTATCTAGCATCTCACTTTTTGTAATTTGCTTCATAAGTTTTTTCAACTTTTTCCTTTTTTTCCCCAGCATTTCAATTAATTTAGAATATTTATTTTCATCCTTTTTTTATCCCCACAATTGGCTTATTGAACATACGACTTTGATTTTTTGAGGTGGCTATAAACACACACACACACACCCGCATGACATTCCACATTCAAATGACCTAAGACCACTTCATAGATAGTGCAACCGTAACAAACTGTGTGACATGTCGCTGATTTGGCTTAGACTCCTGGCGACCCTATGAATGAGTGATGTCCACAGTGTCCTGCCCTCAGCAGCTGGACACTGTGGACATCAGCTCTTGAAGTCTCATGCCTATGGCTTCCTTTATAGAGTCAGTCCATCTCGGTACTGTATTGTTGCTTTCTCTCTTCCCGTCCTCTGTGCTGCTGTTATACACATTACCTTTATTTATGTTACAAACCTCATATTATATTATGATTGCTTTTGTTTTAAATAATCAGTTATTATTTAAAGACATGGAAGTAAAAAATATTTCATTTACCCATGTATTTGTTATTTCCAGCATTTTATAAATTCCTTTCTGTAGACCCAAGTTTTCATCTGGTAACATTTATTTCTGTGTGAACCATTTATTTCCACTTTTCTAAGATGGCAAGTCTTTTGGCAATTCATTTTCTCAGCTTGCTTGTTTAAACTATATTATCATTTTTTTAAAAGGTGTTTTTACTAGTTAGGAACTACTAAGTTAGGAATTTGGCTCTTTCAACATTTAAGGATGTCATTCTATATTTAATTTTCTTGGACTTTTACAAGAAATAAAGGATGGTTTCTATCTTTGTTCCTCCATACCTAAAGTGGCTCCCTTTTCCTTTCTCTGGATGATTTTTCATCTTTTCTTGCGATGTGCCTAGGACTGGTTTTCTTTGTGTCCATCTTCTATTGTGATTCATTAGACTTTGTGGACCGCTGTGTGATGCTTTCAAAAAACTCTTGAAAATGTCTGGCAAATGTTTCTTCAAATATTAGCTTCTGTTCCACCTTCTATCTCACTTCCTGTTCAGAACCCAGTCACACGTGTTAGACTTAGCCAAGATTACTGAGGCTCTGTTTATTTTATTCACGCTTTCTTCTTTGTGTTATTGAGTTTGGATTATTTGTTACTGTACCTTTAAATTCAGTACTATTTTATGCATTTTGGAGAAAATCTTTTTTTTTTAAAGTGGTGAAACAAAAAGATAGTTTATTGAGGGGAAAGTACACTCCAAAGAGGTAAGAGCGGGCTCGAGCAAAGAAAATGGCTCAGGAGCCGAGAAAGTCTTTATGACTCTGGGTAAACAAAGGTTTATCATATACAGCACCAAAAAGATGATTCATTGAAAAACTGTACTTCATAAAAGTTTGAAAAGCTTATCTTCATAAGACAGTGTAAGGGTAATATTATACAAAGATAAGCCACAGTTTGGGAGTTACATATTTTTAGGTTATATATTTAATAAAGTATGTGTAAAGAATATTCAAAATTCAATAATATTTAATACTAAGAAAATGAAGAAAACAATTTAAAAATCATTCAAATATTTAAATAAAAACTTCAGTAAAGGACCCATATGGATGGAAAATAAGCATATCTGAAAGTATACAACGTCATTATTCATCAGGGAGTTACAAATTAAAATCACAACGAAATACAAGTACACATACAATAAAAAGGCATAAAATAAGAAAATCGACCACACTAAGTGGAGGTGAGGATTTGAAGGAACTGGAGCTTATACCGTGCAAAATATTACAACTTCTTTAGAAAACAAAGCTGGACATTCCACTACTCCATGAGTTAGCCACTCCACTCCTAGGTATTTACCCTAGAGTAATACAAGCATATGCTCATATAAAGACTTTAAAAGACTGTTTACAGCAGTTCTGTTTGTAACAGCTGAAACCTGCAAATAACTCAGATGTCCATCAACATGTGGTATTATCTATGTAATGGAATAGTACTCAGAATAAAATCAGTTATATAAAATACTGATAAACACTTCAGCATAGAAGAATCTAAAAACAATCATACTAGTTAAAAAAAGAAGTCATGAAAAAGGAAACATTGTATAATTTTATTTATAACATAATCTAGAAAGTGCAGATTCACCTTTTATGACAAAAGGTACCTCACTATTATTCTGGGGATGGAAGGAGCCTGTGATGTTGGTACAAGGAAAAAAGGGAAGAAAAGAATATAAAGACAGACAAGGAAGCACATAGACGTGATGGGTATATGCATTATCTTGACTAGTGTGATGTTTTATACATTACATAGGCCAAAACTTTTTAAATTTTATAATTTAAAAATGTATATTTTCTGGTATGTTTGTCACCCCTCAATAAAGTTGCTGTTAAAAGATATGCTGGTTTTAATTGTGGCTGAGATGAAAGATCTTGAGAATTAGTGAGTATTCATTTGATTCAGTCATAAGCATTCATTTGATTACTCATCATAAAATGTGGCATAAATGGCTTTAAAGGAATAGGTCGGATGTGAAGCTAGATGGGAAAAGAATGACATGTGGATGGGAAAGACATAGCAAATTCCTGTTAGAAGTTTACATTTAGATAAAAGAATAGAGATCAAACAGTAATAGAAGGTGTCAAGTCAATGAAATGTTGCTTACGTGATTAGCTTATTTTGAGATAAGAATTCCCGAACGTATCGTACAACATTTCAGCAGAGAGATTTAGAAACAGAAACATAAAATATTTTATTATGCAAGGATGCTAAAGCACATACCCATTATTCAAAATAGCAATTGCCAAGCATTAAAAAAAAAAAGTTTTAAATTTGTATTTTGAAAAGTATGTATTTTTTTATTCAGGTGGACGGGATGATGTGGGTACTGATTAAGACACTTAATTTGCTAAAGCATGTAATTAATATATTTTGTTGATCCATTCAATTTTTTAAACAGGTAGTCATGTAGATAAAGCTCTGCTGAGCTGACCAGATTATGGCCTCATCATATTGAGAATCAAATTGTACTTGAAACTGAGGAACTAAATGTGGTTGATAATTGTCAAATCAATATAAACTTTTCCTCTCCATTTAATACCTAATATAGTTATAAATACTAATGAAAAAGACCCTCCACCATACCCTTCCCATGTTTAAACAGTAATCATTTCAAATGCACTTTCTTTCTTTGAAAACCAGCAATTAAATAGTGCGCACACAAAAAATACATGAACATATCATTCATTAGGTATCATGATATAAAACATCTTTTGTTTAGATACATTTCAAATCACCTGAAAACTTTTACAATGTTATAAACTTTATTTCCAATTATTTGTGGTGACTTACACAAATAGTATTTAACATAAGAAAAATAGCATTTGTTAAAAAAATAACATAAACTAATACTCAACACTAATTGCCAGTAACAATAATGTCTTATAACAGATATCACCCCAATAAAAAAAATTAAAAAAACAAAAACAATAATGTCTTAGTCTCCACATTATTGCCTTACTATGTTTTCCCCTAAATCCACTGTTACACAAAAACATAAAATAAGCAAATGAGTGAGAGGTTGACATTCACAGTTTCTGAAACAGACTTAATTAAAAATATTTCCATATATTTATATCTACTGAAGTTATCAAAGTTCGTTTAGATATAAGCATTTTTTCAATTAAACTAGGAAAAATCATTATCCCTTATTTAATTTATTACTATTTTTAAATTCAGCTTTTGTAGACTATAGATTTGCATGCTTGTAAACAATTATATTTAAATTTTTACAGTGGTAGTCAGTGAGTATATTCCTTAATTTTCTGGTTGCATTATTCAATTTACTATACAGTACCCAAAATAGTAAATAACAGATGGAAGAAATGCATCTTCCTACAAAGCCACGGGGAAATAAACCATAAAACAGAGAAAATGTTGTTTAAAAGAAAACAACTAAATGTTATGCAATTCATCACACTCCTTTCTTCATAGACCTTTGATCACTAAAAATGTGTTTACTTTCTAGAGCACTCCAGTGATTCCAAATCCAGAGTTTCCTTGGTGGGTCATTCCTGATGTTTATTTGTCTCTGAATGATGAAAGGTTTCTCGACAGCTGTTTTGCATGTTTTCCAAATCCATTTGGGGCACCTTGTTTTGCTGACAGAAATAGAAATGTATCAACTTTAGTGCACTATGCTTTTCAGAAATACTGTTATAAAACACGTATTTGTTCTTCGTGCTTGCGAGCCGCATTTCTTCTGTAACTTTTCCTTCTCTTAGTTCTCACGGCCTATTCGTTCTCACTGCCTATTTCTACAAGTAAACAATACTCGCTCTTGACTGGATCCTTTCTCTCTGCACTAGATCTTATCGTTCCCTGTGTCTTCCGAAAGATAATGTTCACGAAATCCTTCCTGCTATCTCTCTGAACGTTTTTCTCTTTTCTCTCTTTCCACGACTATGTTCCCGTAGCACAGAAACACACTTTCACATCTCTTATGGAAAAAACAGCACCAACAATCTCTTCGACCCAATTTTCCCTGATGGTTAAAGCTCCACTTCATATTTCTTCTTTGCCACAAACGTCCTGGACAAAGTTTTCGGTATGATTTTTTTCCGATTTCACTCATCTCTTTACGTCCTTAAATCCATCCAAACGCACATCTCAACCGTCCCTCTAAGGGAATTGTTTCTAGCAACATCAGAATGATCTCCTCATTTATTAATCCAGTGGTAAAACAAGAGTTTTTATCTTATTTGGCAGACCATGAGCATTTGGCTCATCTTTTGCCTGGCATTGCTAAAACTTCATCCTCTATGTTGTCCTCTTAAAAACTGGCCTCTCCTACTAAGTCCCTTCTGCTAGTTCCCCTCTTCTCCCTCTATCTTTATGTTGTCAGGTCACAATCATTACTTCTTGCTCCATTTTTTCCCCCTCTACTTTCAGGTCTGAGAGATCACATTTAGTTCTATGAATTTAAAAACAACTCATAAGCTGAAGACTCATATCTCTGTTTTCGGAACAGATTTAGCTCTGAATTCCAGATGCTTCTGTCTAACTGCCTACTTGACATCACATTTGATGTCTAAAAAGATCTGAAAATAAAAAAGTTCAAAAGGGAACTTCTGTTTTTACCCCTCAATCTACTCTAACCCAAGTTTCTTCCTACCTCATTCGATAGCATTGCTAACTTTACAGTTACGTGGACCAATCACTGACCTTTTTCTCACAAACCCACGTTCAGTCAGTCAGGAATTACTGTGTACTTTAATTTCAAAATACATGCAGGAGTCAGCCACTTCCTACCATCAGCACTGCTACAATACCACATCACCTTGATTTATAAGGACAGTGTTGTCATGGGCCTCTCTACTTCCCGTCATAACTTGTGGAGTCTCTTCTCAACATTGTGTTGAGAGTGATCCTTTAAACTTAAATTTATGATCATTTTGTTTCTCTACTTCAGGAGAATAGAGGGGGATTGGATAACTACACACCAGAGACTAAACTAGCCCACCACATTTATTGTTTGTTTTGTAAATAAAGCTTTATTAGAACACCATCATGCCTATTCACTTTTGTTTTGTCTATGACTGCTTTTATGCCACATTTGTAGAAATGAGCAGCTATAGGAGAGACTGTATGGCTTGTAAGTGCCAAAAATACTTACAATTGGGTCTTTTACAGAAAAAGTTTGCTGATGCCTGCTCCACTCAAAACTTAACGATACTTACTGCCCATTCACTCGGTCGTGCTAAATGCCACAACCATTTAAATAGTCTGCAAGGCCCTTCATGACCGGACTCCCCATTACCTCTCTCCTATTCCAGTCACACTCATCTCCTTATTGTTTCTTTTTAGAACTTTTGCACTGAATATTTACTTTTTTAATAATCTTCCTTTAGATATTCACAAGGCTAAATGCTTTCTGTTCTCCAAGTCTTTGTTCAAGTGCTGAATTAATGGGGCCTGTCTTGGGTTCTCTTTAAATTGCAACTAACCTCACCAGGCCTGTATCCTCAATCTCCTGATTCCCCTTTCACTGCACTGTTATCTCCATAGCATTTAGACTCTAAAACTTATAGTAAAATCCACTCACTTTCTGTAATTTGGCTTAGCCTCCCTATAACAAAATGGAGGCTCAACCCTACCAGATTTCATTTACTGACCCATTCCAAGGACCTAAAATATTGTTGGACCCAAAGTTGGTGCTCAATATATAAATATATAATAAACATTTGAATCTTGTGTTTTGAATGCCTAATAAAAACAATTGGTACAAACCAGACATACGAGTGCATAAATGGATGTGTACATTCACAAATGAACAAATGAAGACTTCCACATGGTAGACTTGGTGACATATAATGAAAAATAAATTAAAATATTGAAAAAAATTTAGTTTGAGTACATAGTAATTAATATTAATTAAATTTGAAAATAAATATTAATTGAACATTAAAACCGTTATATCAAATAAATATGAAATACTTGTTGAGTTTTTAAATATCAATTACAATAAATATGCAAAATTTCAAAATTGTTAGGTTAACTAAAAACACAAAGCATTGAAATAGAAAATGTCATTGAGTAATTTCATAGTTGAAGAATTTAACCTAATATGTGTATAACAGGCTTTAAGACATATGAACCCCATAATCAAGGAAGATATATTCATGGTTTTTCAAGGGTAATTTTTGTTTTCAATTTGTAGGTAGAAGTGAATAAGTATCTGAAGAAAAATATGTTGAGGTTGTATGGGAGAGAGGGACAACAGCTAGAATAGTATTCTAAAAAGAGAGATGAAAAAAGTATCTAGAAAAGAAAAATACAGAAGAACAAATGAACATGTAAATATTATTTAAAACTTGGTAGGTACTGAGATGTGATATATGTTTCATTTTATTTTTACTTACTCTTAATAGAATGCTTCAGAAATAGGTATTTTTTCTAGAGTTGAAATCATACCACTCTTCAATGCCCCTGGAATATTTTTCTCTTTCTCCAGGCTCTTGTCTTCATCAAATGGCTCCACCATTCACTAAATCTCTCAGTATTGAAAGTTTGGGGTCATAATTGACTCCCTTCTCTTCCTTAATCTCATATCCAGTTATTCAAGTCCTATCATGTATACTATTATAATGATGAATTTATAACTTCTATTCATACATTTGCAATTTGCAACAATTAACTAACTTAATTCACACAATAATGTATGATGTATATACTATTAATAGTAATTTAGAGATGAATAACTAAAATTTTAGTGAAACACAAATGTTAAAGCCTATTTGACACTTATTAGCTAATATTTTGGTGAATACTTTCTATGGACATTCAAATGAGCTATTTTATGTAAACAAGATCATAGCATACTTGATGTTCTATAATCTATATTTTAAAGCCTCATATTTAGAATTTCACTTAAAGAAATATAATTTTCTCAATTTCATAGGAGTTAACAGTATTGATATTTCATATAAAATTATTAAACTTTAGAATATTTAAATTTCTGAAATTCTTTATTATTTATTATAGTTATTATCAAATTATATGTATTCAATAGGCACTGCTAAATTCAGAGCCATATTTCCTCAGATAATTAGTCAATAATTAGCAAAATTCTAAAGCAGAGATAAATTATATTCATTCATGCATGTATTCCTGAACATTAAATCATAAATATTATTATTATTATAAAGCACCAAGATAATTTATGCCCTCTCTCTCCTCTTCTCCCTCCTTCCCCTCCCTCTCACCCCTTTCCTATTTAAAAGCAAATGTTCTGAAACAGTTGCAAATTTATTTTCGATGACTCAAGCCATCCGTAGTTTTAATGTATTTCGAAGATTGAATTGTGCAGACGAATGGGTATTATCACTTTCATTAAACTTCCTTACAAAGGAATTATATGTACGAGTTAATCGATTACAATTTTAACAAGAAAGAATGTTAGTTTATATTTCAGCTTCCAAAAGAAAAAAGTAATTTTTTAAAATTAATTAATATTTAAAATAATTATTTTAATAATAAATACCTTTTGTTCAAAAAAGATAATTATACTTATTTTCCAGTACAATTTTATTGGGTAATTCTAAGATATGCTCAATGAGTTTACTTCAGTAAGTTCTATTACTGAGAAAAAAAATGAAAATCTAAGTAGTCTATAAACTGGGGAGGTTGTAGTTTAGAACTAAAAGATGGTTACGTCATCTTGTACATCTTTGGTATCTTGTCCTCAAGTGACACTCCTCTCTGGCTGTTTACGTTGCTTACATTTATTGCCATTGCTCATATTCAGATGTTAAGGTCAATTAATTCTTACTGATACAAAACTTTATTGCAATTACCCCTTTTCTATATTTTTGAAGACATCAACTTTCCTGCATCTCCTAAGATAATTACAATAGGAACTTCTGATTCCTATTGTTTTTAAAATGTTAACATTAAGTTTTTGATTATTGATCCTAAAACTTACATTAGCTCCAAATTCAAAATCCAACTGCTGAATGTAATTTTGTTGAGAATGTGCACCCATGCTCATGTTTAGGTTATGTTAATTTACACATTTAAACTTTAAAATTGATAAAGGCATGTTGTCAACACCAAATTATTTTGACCTTCTAGCTTCTAGGACCCCTTACAAGTTCTACGTCTCTGCAGGCCACCACATTAAATGAGCACACTGGTTCATCTTAGTGTTCCAAACAATCCAGTTATGTTGACACAAGATATCTTCATAAATTCAAATGTGGTAACCGGTGAAGAAACTAATGAAAAGTCTCAGCAGGTTTTGTTGTAAGCTTTCTAAAACACTTAGTTCTTGAGTCAAATGGATCATAATAACGATGTCAGTATACCAATGCCATATAAAACTATTTGTTTCACGTGGAACATGTGAACAGTACAGTACGTCTGCACAAATAACAGAAATGTTGGGTGGTCTAATAATGTAACTCTCTGTAAATTTTTTAAATTTTTAAATAAATTAAAAAATTCCTTTTATTGTTGTTAAAATGAAATTTTAGACTCCAACAGTCTTTCAATAAAATGGAAAGCAAATATATTTAGTAGAAATAGTAATATGCAGTAATAATGAATATTTAGGTACTAATTATTAGAATTAATTTATATACAATGGGTATTTCTATTTTTAAAAAACATGTGTGTGAAGAAAGGAAAGGTTGCCTAAGTTATTTAGTTTAAACATTTTGGAAATGGACTGTATTGACTCACTGTCATTGACCACGAAATGCTAACATAGAACTCTGAATATCACCACGCTTTGCATATAAGGCTCTGAGACATGCTGAACTTTATATATGACACAGAACTCGAGTTTACCACACAGTGTTTTAAGAATGCTTTGGAAATACAATATAACATTTTCAGGGAAGAGAAAGTAAACAGATAACATTATGTTCATGTGGATGAGATGACATTTGCAACAACCAGTGTGTTTGAGTCACCTGTTTATTTATTTGTTTCACTGAAATAAATGAATATTAGTATGGCATTTCCAAATACCAGACAATTTAAGAATGTAAATTAAAATGTGATTGTCAACAGTTGTAGAAGGACTCAGTTAGAACTTGCTGAGCATTATTCTCTCCTTCAAATATATTTTTAATTAGAAAACAATCAAAGATATTCCACAAATTTCAATTAATACTTATTAAAATATAATAATTTGAAAAAATTAGATAACTTCCTCTAGAGATCAAACATCATATGAACAAAATTTGCATTATAATAATTTGCTAATTTGTTTAATATGTTAATAAAAGATAAAAAATATCCTAGAATTGTACAGGATTTTCCAAAAGCTTAAGACAATATTGTGCCTCTAGTGTATTTAGGAGCTAAAAGTACAAAATGATGCACTACAAAAATAAATATAATAAAGAAACTTAACTACTGTCAGTCTTTGGATCCAGAAAGCAATATTAAACAAATAAATAATTGACTATTGGAACATCCTCTATAATTTATATAAATAGTCATCAAGGAATAACAAAATACTTGTTACAAAACAAGGGGACTCACAAATAGAATGTAAAAAAACAGAGATCTGTATCTGAACTTCTTCTAGAAGTCATATATTCCTTCTGGATTTGGGTAGTTAAATAAGTTTAGCTTTTAGGTGGTAAGAAAATACAGCAACTGTATGGGAAATGGGATAAAGTCCCTTAAATATATCCATGTCATACTTTCTACAGCCTGGAGATATATTACTTTATATGGCAAAAGGAACTGTTATGGGCTTAATTGTGTCCACCTCCCAATTGATGGATTAAAGCCCTAACCTCCAGCACCTCAGAATGTAGGCCTATTTCAAAACAGAACCTTTAAAGAAGTGGCTAAATTAAAATGAGGCAGTTAGAGTGGGCCCCAATCTAATCTGATAGGCATCCTTATAAGAAGAGAAAATTTGAATACACACTGCAACACCAAGGATGCCTACACACAGGAAAGGCCACGTGGAGACACAGTGAGAAGGTGGCCATTTGCAAGCAAAAGCAGCCTCAGGAGAAATCGAACTTGCTCACACCTTAATCTTGGATTTCTAGCCTCCCCACGGCAGGTAGAAAATTAATTTCTGCTGTTTTGAGCTATCTAGTTTGTGGTATTTTGTTATGGCAGCCCAAGCAAACTAGTACAAAGACTATGCAGTTAGATTAAAGTTCTTGAGATAGGTAGATTATCATGGTTTGCACAATCTAATGCCAAGGGTCCTTATAAAAGAAGAGAGAAGGTCAGGATCAGAGAGATAGGATAACAGAAGCAGAGAGAGGAAGCAAAAAGTGATGCACTTTGAAGATGGTCCATGCACCAAAGAATATACATGGCTTCTAGAAGCCGAAAATGCAAGGACGAATTGTTTTTGTCTCTGCAATGAATACAATTATGCTAACACCTTGATTTGAGCCTTTAAGACTCATTTCATTGAACTTCCAGAGCTATAGAACGATGCATTTGTGTTAAGTCACAAATTTTGTGGTATATTATTACAGCAGCAGTAGGCAAGTATAATAATACATCATAATAAGTTACTGTCCACAAACTAAGCATAAAATATTTCAACAAAATACCAAATCATTCTTTTCAAATTAGGGAATAAACTTCTTTAATTAAAATTAATAAATATGCATGCACTATTAATAGTGTTCTATATTTTCCCATGAGGAATGTGTCACATAATATACTCAGTTATATCATACTATTTATGAGTTTATAGAGCTTCTTAGAAGTTACTTCAATATAGTATTAGTAAATATTGACATTCTATAACATCATGTTGAAATAATGAGAGGATATAAAACTGTTCCAATCTAAGGTTATAGTCATAATTTCTAGAAAAAGCAATGGTTAAGGAGTAACTTATAGGTTCCACTTCTTGGTTTTTAAAACTTTCCAGCTTGGAAGATATTCCAAACAACGAAGAGAATTTGAGCAACCTTTCCTGATACTAAGAAAGTATATTTAATTAACCCTCCACCCCGTGTGTACATAACAGGTTTTAAAAAAGTGGTCTAATTGACTGATTATTTTCCTTGATGATATTAACATTGAATACAATCTACTTTACTTTGCTGGGTTTCAATATTTACTAAGTCATTCAATCATAGTAAGATTTTTGTAGGCTTATTTGCTGGGAAGAAAATAAAGTGAAAATCTCTGCATATTCTATGTCTCGACAGTTAGATACAGCACTTAAAAATAATATCATTAAGTTATGATAATAGGTATTTACTGAATTTCTGCCATAGTCCAGTGTCTGTGTTAATAGTAGCAATAATTAAAACAATCAAGAGGTTAAAGAGGGAGAAATAAACAAACAAAAAGAAAATCAATAACAATGATAGAGTTTCAATATTATTCTTACAGCCTATATACATAGAAACCAAAGGAAGGCAACTTCCACTCCAGGTCACACACGCAAAAAGAAGCAATTTTGTTAAAACAGCATGAAATTTGCAGTTTCCTCCTTTAATTTCTGAGTAGAACATGCAAGCGGAGTAGAGCGCTTCCATGGATCCAATCCAGTGTTAGTAATACTGATGATGGGCGCCATGTGGACAGCCCGTCTTACTTAGTGGCCGTGTTTCTGATGTCCCATCCTCCTATGCTATTTCTGCATGTCACTGAAAGGATTGATTGTCACGACTTCAAAGGAAAGAAAGGCACTTCCAAATGTTTGGTAAATGTTTGCTGGGCCATCTTCAACAACGAGGCACAGGAGAGGCTTTGGGAGGCTCTCTCCTGCACACCGCACGTTAGTTCCTATTAAACTGCTCAGGTAGTTACCTATGGTGAGTACTCCCTTCCTGCAGCAAGTTCTCAATCTCAATTCTTGTAGACAGTTAGAGGGAGGCTAAAAGTTTTTTTTCCATGAATCTTTCCTGTTTTGAAAATATTAACCAGCTTAAACTAATCAATGTCCTAAAAGGCATATTTTGAGGTGGAGCACTCTCCTCCCCCCCACTTCCATTCATTGGGAAACATTTCTGAAATCTGTAAATTTTTTGCACCTCTTAGCTTTAATTTTGTTATCCTTATAAAAGAAAGAAAAACATATTTCAAGAGTTTGATCTTCAGAAGACTTCCTAAGAAAGTGTCCTTTAGAGACCCTAGGAGTCTTGGAAGAATAATTGTAAATGTTTTTTCTTTGGCTATTTCTTGTCACCACTTTCCTGTTGGCTTCGGTCAGCAGCTGCAGGTGCTGGCTGTGGTCGTGCTCTCCGGCTTCTCTCATCTCCAAGCACTTTTTTTCATTTTAAAGTTATGATCACAACATATAAATATGGAATATCTAAGGTGTTCATTTTCAGTGTGAGGCTGTTATGCTATTCTTTAATGTGAAGGGAGTACTATGGATAAATAGTCCACCTCCCTGTGGTCCACTCAGTTTCTTCTAGAACATGTCATTTTAGATGCATCTTCTCAAAGAGAAATAGTTATGAATAAGCTTTCTTTATCCTCCCTGATTATGTTCAAATTATAGGTATTCCTCATTTATTTTATTGTGGTGATTTCACACTTTTATCATTATTCAATCTCCTCCTCTGTATTACTTTTGTTGTTTTCTGTATATCACAGAGTTGAGACAATTAAAAAGGCATTATTCTACTATCTCTAACTACAGTGATTGTCCCATAGATTTTGAACTATACCTTTATTATTGTTATTGTGATTTTTAATTTTCTCTTCTACTCAATACTTTTTAAAACATGTCTATTTCTTTCCCCAAAATTTCATTATTAATGTATTTGCTTATTTGGACTCTAACCACAGAATATTATTTCTTATAATTCTACTTTTTAAAATCAAATTTTACAACTTTCTTGAGAATTCTATGTGAACAAAATCAAGTCTCTGTTAATAAGAAGGTTTTGAATGAATTATGGATGGTCTACCAAGTATGTTTACGATGTCTAAATAAGCAGTATCTTTTTTTTACTGACAAGTATGCTGTGTGAACTCCATTTTAAGAGATATGGCTTAATTTGGAAAAAGACCTTAAATTCACAGTCAAATTGATTCAGTGTTCTTTTTTTATAAGTTTAATTGAACAATCTGATTATTATAACCAGACTTTCTGTTTTATGAGATGATGTCTATGTAGGTGTTTTTAATAGTTTAATTTCATTTAAAAATAATTTTATTCAGGTATATTTTGCATATCATGTAATTCACACTTTATGAGTGTATATAATCCAATGACTGTTTTGAGTAAATTTGCCAAGTTGTATAACTTGTATATATAACTTGTTGTATATCATTATATATTCAAATTAAAATATGTTCATGATTCCATTATTACCCTTCATAGTGGTGGTAGATCTTAGGTAAATTTATGTTTCATTTTATAAAAAATTGTCAAGCTGTTTTCCAAAGCACTTATAACCAATGTATGCATACAATTCCACCAACACCATAAAGGACTTTTCCTCAACTTCAGTATAATTTGTTATTATCAGTTTCATTTATAATAATCATCTAGTAATATTTTATTATAGTCATTTTACAAAAAAGTGTTTCTAAAATTTGCAAAAGATATTGTAATGTTTTTAATAGAAATTTCCTAAATATGTCTTAAAATAAATACTATAATCAATATGTGCTACCATTAAATGTTTTATAAATGAAATAGATATTGTTTTAGTGCTATCTTCTTTTGAAGGAATATAGTCAATTAGTGAATTTCACATAGAAAAATTAAATATGTTGCCTTAAAAACATTATACTTCCTAAAAACCGTTTTTGACATTTAGTCTCATAAGTTATAAAAAAAACCTATATCTCATTTTTAAAAGGATACCATTATAACATTGAGAAATCAATTACAGAAACTAATTTCTGTATTTATTCTATTTTCCTCAATAATAATAGAGAAAGTGAATATGTGTGAATATGAAATTATTTTAGCACACAACTTTGAGAGATGTCAAAGTGAATGCTTGAACTATTTATAGCTATCAAGTTTATAATTTGCCATTATGAATAGAATAAAACAATTTTCAAAATATATTGATGTTCTTAGTAGAACGAGTTCATCTCAAAATAGCCAGTCTACACTGGAAGCGACAGTCCTGCTTTCCTTTTCAAAATGATAATTAAACTAGATAATGCTGCATTATCCTAGTTATGTCAGTGTGATCACTTTAGTGATTGGTGTGTTCCTGAAACTGTACAACTTGCTCTATGACTCACTACTAACCCCATTTCTGTATAAGTAGCAGAGAACAGCCAAATGTTAAATTCATCAAGATAGATGCAGAAGGCTAATGGGAAGGACGTTTCTAGTCAGTGAATTTTGAAAAACGTAATCACTGGTGACTACCTCAAAGATGGCCTGATATGTATATAAGAGAATTTATTCTCTACTTGAAGAACAGAAAAAAATATCATCTAACCACACCATGAATAATATTCTAATCTACTCCTTTGTGTTTGGACCATGATACCAGCAGAACTAATTTTATTATTAACTTAAGGAGATGGCTCTAAAGCTTAAAGTTAAACAAACCCCTTAGCAACGTATGTCCTGTAACACTGTATGATTTTTAAATATACTTAGGGACTCTACACACATAGTAAGGCCACCTTCTGCTCCCCTTAGGACAGAATCAGGAGAAGAGCTTAAATTCTGGTCATTGCTGTTAAATATTCTTGTAGTGAGGTTGAGAGCTAATGAGAAAAACTCAAAAGTTCATTATAAGTGAAGTTGGTTTGAAACCTGGCTCTGCCATTTACTAGCTGTATAATTTTGGGGAAGTTAACACTTCAATTCCGTCATTTGACAAAAGGTGGTTTGAAAATAATATTAACTTCATAAGATTCATGAGGATTTAGTCATATATACGAAACGTTTAGGACAATATGAGTGACACACAATAGCTATATGATACACAATACCAGACAAGAGAAAAATTTTAACATGTTCTAAATGAAATCACAGCAGGCTGGAGAGTGAGAGAGACAGCAGTAATAGACCAGGTAAGCTCTGGGCCACCTACCAGAACACTGCTTACACTCCTGATACATTTCTGTATCCAACACCAGAGGTCACGGCCTCCTGCTTATGCATAAACTTTTTAGGATTGTTGCCCACCACCAATCAAAAGTAGTAAATATTTCTTCCTTATGGACCGTACACCTGTCCTGAAAGTGCTGCTGCTTCACTTATTCCTAGCCCCTTTACCTGTAGCCAATGTGAATTCTTTCAAAACAACTCGCACCTTTCTTCCCCAAAGCTTAATGTATTAGGAGACCATCACCGTCAGGGTGGCGGGCACGTTGCCTCTTCATTCCAGCCCTGGTGTTGAGTGGTTTACACCTTACACCCCAAGACCTACTCCTCTTGTGGCTAGCGTTTGGCTCAATAAACCCTTTCTTTCAGAAATGCTTCCAGCTGCGGACCATTTTGTAGGTTTAACATACCTTTGTTATGCCCCATACATGTGTCAGGGCTTGCATGCACAGTCTATTAATAATGAGTCGGTAATAGATTAACATAAAAGTTGGCGAAATATAATATTTTTTTACTACCAAAATCAATTCAGTTTCAACAGACACAGTGGAGAATTGGTTAACGTAGGAGTCCATTTTTGCTTTAGTTTCCCTCTACTTGACGACATGTTCTTGTGATAAACAAGGACTAGGCCTCAGGTAAGTGATAGAACTACTTGTCCCATGCAGCTCATTCTAAATTCACGCAGTAATTGGCTTTACACAAAAGAGATGCGAACTTCTCCTGCCTTATGACCGGAGGTAGTTTTGCAACTTAGAGCAAGATGCCCACTGATGTTAGCTCTCCACCTCTCACAGAAACTGGAGGTGAGGGGTGCAAGCTTCCCTAATGTTTACCGTATTCTGCCGTGTATAATGCTCACGTTGTGGTCCGAGTTTGGGAGGCAAAAATGATGCCCACTAAGGTAGTACTAATTGGGTATTTATATAAATGTTTTTAAGTCTTTTATTTATGCTTATGAGTTAAAAGTATAACTTTAGAAATCAATAACAATATTCATCTGCAAAATAATATCCTGGAATATGATAATAGTTTTTATAATATAAAAAAATTATATACATAATATTTCTTGTACCGTGTATCGGTTCATAGTATGTTAAAAAAATAAATGTTGAAATTCCTTTCTAATACAGAAAACAATTGCCTACATATAATCAAATAAAAACTTGAATTAAAAAATTGAAATGAAAGATTTTTTTCCCTGAAGTCTTGGCCAAAAACGTGGGTGCACAGTATACATCAAAGGTCCTGGAAAAAGACATTCCTGGGTTATAAAGCTGGCAAAAACCTTATTTAGTGTTCAAAATGATTTAAATATGTGTCAAAGAGAAGATTAACTATAATTTTAGGGTTTCTAAAGTAAAAGTCTAAGAAAAAAGGAGGAGAAAAACAGTTTTTCTTATTTTCAACATGAGAAATTAAGCCTCTTATTTTTAATTTAAGCTTTGTATTTCTAATTTTTATTTGTCTTTATTTTTAAATCTACTGCCAGAACTAGATATTCTATGTTCTCTAAATTAAAAGTTTACATTGTCTTTGCTACCTCAGCAGGTATGGTGAGGTACTACATGACCTGTATAAATAAATAGTCCAGACTGACTAAATTATAGATTGACCCAAATTCCCCAGGCAGTATCTCTACTAAATAAAAAGGATTTAGCTGATGTGTTTGAGAAGTACTTCTTCCAGTAGATTTTTCAGCATACACATCGCAAATTATCTCTGAAAATTATTCTTGATAATATTAGTGCAATGACAAGTAACACTTGCCTGAATTTCACTTAATTTTACTGAACTTAGGTAAGTAAAATCACTCAAACACAACATTGAATTAATAATTTCATTCTACTCAGAACCAGAACTCTTTATCAGAATCATTTAGCACTTGTTCACATTTTTATATTCGATATTATAACATTTTACTCCTTTGGGTCTCTTTTATATTGATGCCCAGTAAGCATTTTCAATAATGAGACAAAAATAAAAAATTAAGAGTCTCATAGGTGTCTAATAAAAGGTGAAAAAAATCACACATTATAGTAAAAGTAAAAACGGCAAAGTATTTTTCTAATATAAATAGATAACATGCGTTGTTATCAGAAAAAGTTTCTAAAGCTAGAATCTGTTTTGTTAATGTATGTACTATGTAAGGAAAAAGAAATTAAAAATAGAGGCTTATGTCACCCCAATAAATGTAATAAAAATTTTTTAAAAAGAAAATAAACTTCCATTCTTTTCTTTGATCGTTTACTTTAGAAAATTTTCTTCACCCCTTTGAGATGCATTAAAATCCTTTTAGAAACTAATCAAGACTTACACTAGCTTTGTGACCCAGGAATGTCTTCCTCAAGGACCTGGACTCCCTCTCCTTGAAAAGTAAACGCTAGGCGGGATGGGGGACAGCCCCCCTGTCTCCCAGCTTCTGTGAGAGGGGAGGAGCCTACATCCTGGAGTAACTTGTTCTAATTTGGCAAACTACCTCCTATCATAAAAACAGAAGCTTATGTTTCTTTGGTGTCAAGCCAATTACCATGTGAATTTAGGATGAAGTAAATGTGACAAATGGTGCTATCAAGTCTTCTTACCTGAGGAATAGTCATTGTTTACCTGGGAATATGTATGTAATAGCTTTTATTTGCTTTGGTTCTATAACGGAGTGTGATTTCTTTTTGTCTTTGCAATTTTTCAGTGTATTGTCTGAGATGCACACCAGAATCTGCTTTAATGCTCTTGTAATAATAAAAATGTTTTCTTTTTCTACTACTTTCCTGGAGAAGATTCTGGGTTAAAGGAGATTTTGTTTTTAATTATATTTCCCTATATATCTCTGTATCTATCTGTCTCTGTCTATCTCTTCATCTATCTATTATCTATCTATCTATCTATCCATCCATCTCTGTCTGATATCTGTTTTTTGAGTTACTGGGCTAATTAGAAGATTAAATCTGTTAACATCTTCAGATAAACATAATGGAGTGAAAAGGATATTGAACGACTGATACATGAGAAGCCTAGTATCCTATTTCCCACTCAAACTCAGTTTGCATTAGTGTAAGTTAAAGTGTATATAAATCAAACTTCAGTGATATATTAGTAAATGCCTCTCTAACTACCAACATTGTTTTCAATGGCAAAGGGATAATGTGCAAAGAAATTATTTTTTAATATAAACCAGAATCTGAAAATGTTTAAATGAACTATTATATTAGCACTATGTTTTCACTACATGCTTATCTTAATAATTTTATCTATTGCCAAGACTACCACTGCATTCATAAAATTATTTTTCTTCATAAATATCTATTATTTACCCATTGTAGTATGATTTAAACTTAGAAATCTATGGAACTATAGAGAAAATATATTTTTATTTTTTTCTTCACTGTTAGGGCTTTCTGAACAATTCTTACTAAAACTTGTGACTCATGCTAAAAACATTTCTTGGAGATAATTTATAACTGATTATAGAGTGTGAGAACCCCAGAGATATTACCTCCTCAGAGATAGATATTTACATTCCAAGGCGTGATAAAACCCTTTGGTAATATGCTTGAGTTGCAAAGTTGCTAACTCTGATCCTATCATTCTCCTAAGGAGATTTATTTATATACCAAAGAAATAGAGTAAGAAAATAAGAATCCTTCATACTACGTTTCAAAGGAAATTTTCTTGTGCAGAGAGGAGAGACAGCTGCCTCTTTCTCTATATATACAGAGAAAAATCATTTTGGGTTGGCTCCTTACTTACAATGCAGAACCTGTATGTGTGGGGAGGTATCTGGATTCCATCATGTCATCTAGAGGTAAGAATCGGGACACAAGGGAACCACGCAGACACTCCTTGCTCTAAGTAACAATCATTCTGCTCCAGATACCTGTGTGTTTATGCAGGATAATGTTAATAGAGAAATTAAAAACTTAAAATCCCATGAATATGAGTTACATTTGTTCTATGAATACTTTTGATTCTGTGTGTTTCATGTTGAGTAAGACTAGACTATTTTTTTACATCGATGCCAAAATAGGGATGATTGTTATTGAAACCAAAATGAAATTACAGTAATATTTTCACATTAGATTTGTGTAAGTTATTTTGTTTAATAACAATCATAAAAAATTAACACCAAAGCATTTTGAAAATCACAAGACATTCAATTATTTATAAGTTTTAGTATTTTAATTATCCTTCTTAACTTCACATACCCAGCAGGAAGCAAGAGGATAGCTTAGAGAGACCTGAAGGATACTGCTGGGCTTTAAGCCTTAAAGTAACACAAATTACAATATTCATCAAGCATTACACCTACTTCATTAATTTAATTAATTTGAACATAACTGCTTTCAATAATATTGTTTCAAAATACTTTTGTCCCTTTTGTTTGAAGATGATACTTGGTATATGTGCATGAAAGTATGACTGCAATAGCATAGATCAGATTCTGATTTGGAATTCTTTAGGCCAAAGATAGACATTTGGGGTTAATGTTCTGTGATGTGAGCCTCTCTTTCTGCCCCCCCCCTTCTTTTTCTGGATGCTATAGCATTCCAAAGGGCTTTATTTTCAATGCCCTATGGAAGCCATCCGGTGGTCAGGCAATAAAATTGCTTAACACCTTGTGTACCACATAGAAATCTCTAAGACATACGCCAGGGACCGCATAACTACAGATCATAATTCACTTTGGTGCGTGAAAAACGAGAAAACTCATCAGCGGTCCTTAACAAGCACTTTCTAGTTTTTTCTTCTAAAACC
>PVJL010012554.1:11354-36737 GCA_004026885.1 Lyroderma lyra | reverse complement strand
GTGTGAGTGAGTGTGTGTGTGTGTGTGTGAGTGTGTGTGAGTGTGTGAGTGTGAGTGTGTGAGTATGTGTGAGTGAGTGTGAGTGAGTGTGTGTGAGTGTGTGTGAGTGTGTGAGTGTGTGTGAGTGTGTGTGAGTGTGTGTGAGTGAGTGTGAGTGTGTGAGTGTGAGTGTGTGTGTGGGTGTGAGTGTCAGTGTGTGTGTGAGTGTGTGTGTCCTAGTTTCTCAGAGACTTACTTTCTGTGGATTTGTTTACCCCTGAAGGTAGCCTTCTAAGAAAACAAATCCTCAGCCCCAAAGAATGACCATATTCTGAAGCTTCTAGTACTAAAGCTTCGGTGCCCGGGAGAAGAGACACTTGGGGTAGTCAGTCTCATCCTTCACCGCTCCCCACTCAAATCACAGTAGGTGTGAGGGGAGCCTTACAAGTGGCCTTAGGCTCAAAGGCTGATGGGAACGTGACAAAGGAGCAGACAGGCCAAGCAAGCACAGCCATCTCCGTGAGACCAGGCTCTGGTCAGCAGGCTGTCACTGCATCGGCTGTGATAACGGTGATTCATTTCCATGTACTTAGTAGGCTGCGCTATGCGATCAATCCCCATTTGCTATGAAGGTGGTGGAGTACAGAGCCTGAGAATACTTTTAAACTAGGCTTTTCCAAGGATGACCTGATCTCGGAAGAGAAGGCATGACAGAACAAGCATGGTCCTTCAGAGTCATCACGGTCCAGCCCTGGCCCCGGTGTGAAGGACAACAGTAGGTACATAGTGTGCCGGAATTCATGGTTTCTGAAGGCACATCCTGCAACTCCGTGAAGTTGTGATATTGCTAACGGCTATTATTAGCAATCATGGAGTATTCTATTGTGGTGGAGCATCTTGCCAACAATAATTAGTAACTTTTCACATCCCTCTGAAGAGGAAGGTCAGCGTTATCAGCATCATTATCTTCTGAAATACACAAGAATATTATGAAAGCTGATACCACAGAAGCCACTGGTGAAGACAAAATCAAACTTATTTTCTGGCTCCTTGATTAATAGAAGTTTCATAGACTATAAAGTTTTCCTACTAGAAGAGAAAAGATGCATTTTTATATGTAAGATAAATACGTTGGTTGTGATTTGCTCTCTTACCTCAAATAAAAATCATTGTGTATTCTTTTAATTAAGTAATAGGATCACACTGTCTCAGTCACAGTGCCTTCCTTCTCTTGCTTTCCCAAGAAGGGTTTGCTTGACCTCTGAATTTTAGTTGCCTTTAGATTATTTGTGTCCGTGGATCTTGCTGGTCTTTGTGTTCTCCATCTATTGCTGCATAAACAATTTTCCCCCAAATTTAGCAGTTTAAGACAACAAACATTTATTTTCTCACACAATTTCCGAGAGTCAGGAAGATGAGAGTGCTTTAGTTGGGGGGTTTGGGCGAAAGCTCAGTTATGAGGTGGCAGCCAAGCTCTCAACAGAGCTGTGGTCATCAATAGTGTGACAGCTTGACCAGGGCTAATGATGTTGGCAGAAGGTCTCAGTTCCTTGAGGGCTGTTGACAAGAGGTCTCAATCTTTGCCCTGTGGGCCCCTTCACTGGGTTGCTCACAACATGGCATCTGGCTTCCCCCAGAGTGAATGACCCAAAACAGAGAGAGATTGCAAGACAGCAACCAAAATGGAGGTTGCACAGTCTTTAATAACCTGTTCTTGACCTTTGCATCTACCATATTCTTTTGGTTACTCAGACCGACCCCAGTAAAATGTGGCCAGGAACTTCCAAAGGCATGAACATTAAGAGGTAAGAATTGCTGGGGCCCATTTTGGATACTGCTTTTAAAGAAAGTATGATTTGTTTGTTTATGCAATGATTTCTTCTTATCTCAGTGGCATTAAGATCGTTCACATTCCTCTACATCCTAACCAGCAGCATGATAATATTCAAGGAAATGCAAAATAACTATGTCTTAACTAAAATATATATTCTTTAATTCAAATACACTTTAGATCCTTTCTACAGGCTTTACTGGCCATAAGACAGTGGATCTGTTGTGCTGACATTATTAGAATTTTTGGTATATTTTTCTTGATTTGGATTTGTAAGAGAAAACAGTAACATTATTCGAATCGCAAAAGCCATGCGTAAGACTAGAATGGCAATGAAGTATACAATTAGGACTCAGATCCGAGTCACACCGGCCTATGTGCAAATCCCAGTTCTGCCCCTCACTAGCTATTTGACTTTGGACAAAGTGAACATCACAGTGTCATTTCGCTCATCTATCAAATAGACACACAAGTAATGAGCTTTGTTGCATGAAAATTAGGAAAGTGCTGAGCTAAGTATAATCGCTGTCAATAATGAAGTTTGTGTATTTCTGCACTATGTCCCCACGGGGCAAAGGGTCATTAAAAAGTTCTTTCCAACCTCATTCACTCCTCCCCCTTCCTTCATCTTTAAGGAAGTCATTTAGTTCTTTGGGCTTTTTATTGAAGGCAGATGCTTCATAAAAGATTTTTACTTTTAATTTTTAAGTCTGTGAGCAGCAAGGAAGAATGGTGAATAGGTGTTTTATTTCATTTTAAAAATCAATTTCAAGGATCCATTGGACAGAGTCAGGTACTTTGAAGCTCGACTATTGTGGACTTTGGAAGGTTGTCCCCCCACCTTTCCTACTCTGTGTGCCATCCCCAAAAGTGAGCCAATGCATGCCCTGAACCGAGGTGGCAGCTTTCATGTGTAGAGCTAGGACATGGGGGTCCCAGGAGAGGTGAGGTGGCTGGAGTGTAATCAGAAGCATCTGTCCCCAGCTGCACTGACTCTCTGCTTAAGCCTTCACCAAGGTCATTATTCTCAGCCTGCGATGCCTGTGTGCACAGCAGGCCCAGCTGACTGTGCACGTCCCATTAGCATTCTGCACGTTCCATTGGCTAAATTTGCCATTTCATTTAGAATGCTTCTGATTGCTACTTTATTTTTTATATTCCCAGCCTCCTCAGAGAAATGGACGCCACTCTTAGTGATTTGACAGGCAGCCAAACACCCAGTGATGCGTTTGTCATCAAACTAAGGGGGAAAGTTATTAAAACACTTGGCTGTCAACCATGAATTCAGTCAGAATCATTTAAGTTATAAAAGTACTTTTACATGAAAGAGCCAAAAATGAATAAATAAATCAAAGAAGAATTGCGGAGAACAAAAATTTTTTTAAGTTAGAATTCACTACAAAGACAGTCCTTCTTTTGTAATTATGTCCAAATAAAGTAAATAAATGTAGATATTTTTTCAGGCTACAAAATCCTTTGAAACTGATTTCTTCTCAAGGCACACTCTGCATCACATACTTTGCAAACCTCAGAAATTACATGTTTTAAAGCATGTACCTCTAAAAAAGATAATTAATATTTACATTTCATTATATTTGTCTCAATATTTCTTAGATGTGATGGGCCAGAAGACATCTGAACTGCTACCCCACAAGAGAAAGAAATGAGGAGCATTGTTATACGGGCTGGGAAAGGGAATGTACAATTTGTACTCCTATCAGGAAAGCTACTAAAAAATGGAAATTTATGATTTTTGCCCCCCAGAAAAACCTCATTAAGCAGCTTGAAGAAATGGGAACATCATGAGCAGTAATCAAAGCCTATGAATTCTCCTGAGTGGTTAACAGCGTCCACTTGATCAGATAATTCCACTGGGGATAGAGTTGCCCAAGGACAGGCTTCTCACAGAATGTGTTATGAATTGAAATTTAGCTGCAGAAAGGGACTGAGCTAGACAGCCTGAACAGCAGAATGTATCCGTGAGAATCTGTCCTGAGAACATGTTGCCCTTTTATCATTGTCAAATCCCCAGGAACCATAAGCAAACAAGGGGTAGATTGATGTGCCCCATCCAGGGCAAATCCATGGATAGAACATTCCAAACAGACAGGCAGTGGAAGGCCCCACTACTGGAGGCCTGAGAGGCTGTCCATAGCTCAACAGAAGTCAGCGTGATTGAGAACCACGGCCTATGCGTGTGTCAGCTTGTAGTAAGCATGCCTTCCCTGTTTCCACTAAGAGAGTGGCTCACACGTGAGCCTAGATGCTGTTAGCCCGAGGAAGAAGCATCCAAGAGAAAACATACTAAAGGTACTTTGATTTTCAAGGTGCCCTGCGAGAGCACATGCTCATTTCCTAAGGCTGCTGTAACAAAGTTCCACAAACCAGGTAGCTTGAAACAATAAATAAGTCTCATTATGGAGGTTAGAAGCCTAAAATCAAGGTGTTGGCAGGCCTATCCTTCCTCTGAAATTTCTAAGGGAGAATTCTTCCTTGCTCCTTATAACTTCTGGTATTTGTCAGCAATTCTTGCTGTTTCTTGGCTTGGAGATCCATTACTCTACCCTCTGCCTCCCCAGTTGCATGGCTTTCTTCTCTCTGTGTGTCTTTGTGTTCACATGGTGTTTGATTTTTTCTGATAAGGACACCAATCACACGCGGTCAGGGCCCTCCCTAATGACTTGATTATGTCTGCTAAGACTCAATTTCCAAATAAAGTCACATTCGCGTTATTGGTTAGGACATCAACCTATCTTTTAGGAGACACTATTCAACCCATAACAGACCACTTTGGCTGAAGGAGGCTGAGGCTATACTTCTAAATGAATAGGATACAAACCCTAGAGATGTGGTTGCAGAAGACAAAGGAAGAAATTAATAGAGGAGTGAGGCCAACAGTAGTGGATTGATCCAATTAAGACATCGCTAAAAGAAAGAGTACATGTTTGAGGGCTGTCCGGAAAGTATCCAGCCATGTATTGTGAAAAATAAAGGCATTTATGGCTGGAATTTTTTCCTGAAAGCCCTTGTACATTGCATTTAATAGCAGGAAGTTTTGTGCCTATAGAGTCCTGAGGGCTAGAACCACATTGCAATGGGTAACAGAGTGAGCCACAAATACGGACATGAAGACCCCAATTGCAGGCAAATCTCTCAAGATATTTTGTTGTGCAGAGATAGAGAGACAAGACAGCGATGGGAGAAAACACTGGGTCTCTAAGCAGGGTCTTTGTTAAGAATTTGGAAGCAGCTAACAATTACTGGTGCTTCTCCACCTGAATGGCCACTGGTTGAGTGGTTGAGAGCACTAAACATCAGCACCTCCAAATTGGTGGCAAAGATTGTACTTGAGAGCATGTTGCTCCCTGCTTGTAATGGGATGGGCAGTGTGAAGAGGTGGTTTGAATTGGGAGGGGCTTGTTCAATATGCTGTGGGGAGGAGCATGTAGTGTCACCAAACACTGACTCCCGGCAGCTAGGTTTGGCTAAGGTTCATATTACCTGCCTGCACCAAGAACCTACTAAACTTTCCTATGATTTGCAAGTCACTGGTCTCTATCTTTCCCTTACCACCTGTATCAGTCAAGATTCTCTGGAGAAAACAGAATCAAAAGGATATACTCATATACGTACATAAAAGTGATTTATTTTAAGGAATTGGCTTACAGGATTGTGGGGGTTGGCAACTCCAAAATCTGTAGGGCAGGCCAGGCAGGCCGCCACATCAGGCAAGGAGTTGATGCTGTCACGGTCTTGAGACAGAATTTCTTCTGACAGACCTCAGTTTTTGCTCTTAAAGCCTTCCACTGATTGGATGAGGCCCCACCCACGTTACTGAGAGTTTACTCTCTTGTACTTAAAGTCAACTGGTTATACTGTTAACCCCACTACAAGTACCTTCTCAGAGACGGCTAGATTCGTGTTTGATTAAATAACTAGGGATGATAGCCTAGCCAAACTCACACATGAAACTAACCTCCACACCATCCTTGTCTTAAGGACCTCGCAGAGGCCTCAGCTTCTGAGAAGTCACACTGGTCCTGGCCACAGCAATCAGGCAAACGTCTACTTTGCAGGGATAGGCTTGGATTTAGACATTTATGCTATTTTCACAGCAAAATCTGTCTGGTAAATGGAGTTAGTAGCCACAAATAAAACTACTTAACACAATTGGTTCGCAGACATATCGATGCTTGCCTTCTTTCTAAAAGCAGAATTTGAACCATGATGTGCTTTGCTCATTCATGGTAGAAAGACCCTAGACCCAGCCTGTGGCAAATAGCTCATTATCTTATAGTAACACCACGATTACTATCTGGAGCTGTCATTAACCTCCTTTCTCCTGAGAGGAGAATGCAATACAAGGGCAGCTCTGTCTCTCTTACCATTCAACGGAGCATTTAATTATCAAAGGATCAAAAGCATCTCGTTAGAATGTTGCTGTGCAGGGTGGACTCAGAGGGAATTATGAAGGACAACTTAAGTGTAATTTCCTGAAAGAAACAGCTGTCAAAAAAAGAATCAGAGCACAGAAAAGGACAGTTTCAGGACCGTCACATCCTTATTTGTGTATTTTTATTACAGAAAACTCTATTAAGATAACTTAAAAGAGGAAAAGCATCCAAGCAAAGCTAGGGTGTTTTTCACATACCTGTACTGAGCATTTGAAAGTGTCACCCAAGGTGCTTCCTTGAGAATGGCATATATGGATGTTAGCCTTTAACATTTTAGTTCAGGTCCCCTATCAAAAGACAATATAGTAGAGAGTGAAACACACACACAAAAGGTAGATTTTCCAAACTCCCACAATTAAATGAGGCTTAAGATTCTTCATTTCCTAATCATATTCCATCCACTCAGGGACATTTTTTTTTATAGCTTCTCTAGAGAAGGTTTGTTTCATTTTGTTTTGTTTTTGAAATGAAAATTACACGCTATGCCAGCAGAAAGACAGAAAACTCACTGTTCAACACACAAAGGTGTCATTTATAACTCATCTTTCCAAGGCAAAACCAGCTCCCCATCATGTAAGACCTTAACTGTTTGTGCAGTGGCTGAAACAATACAGACAGTCACCTAACGTAAGTAACAGGGAAGAAACCTCGGCGCTGCCTTTCCTGTTTGCATGCCCCGTCTCCAACCTGCATATGTGATTAGAAGATGTCACTCAATTACATTCCCGTTTTTTTTGCGAGCTGCACTCATTACAAAATTTCAGAAATGTTCTGGGAAGGATAATATATTAAATAGATGTTGAATTTGCCATTAGTAATGGACAAGTATCCAGCAGCATGTTTTATTTTCTCTCAGAGATCATATATTTCAATATATTGTGGTTTCGATAAGTGAACTGTGTTGGTCTTTTGTGCCTCATACAAAATATAGGACTCCCTTCTCGTGGTGGTTTAAAAGCTTTTATTACTAGATTCTATCAAGAAAAAAAATGTGTGTTATGTTAGTGAAGGGGATTGGTTTTTATTACGTAAATATTTTATGATACCTCTTTTCCATTTCTTGCCCCAATACTTTATTACCACCGACTCTTATTAATTCCATGCTTGATATAAATTAAATGTAAGATTTGGATGTGTGTGGTTGCAGGGCCTTGAGGGCACAGAATCTCTTCTTGAAGATTACAATTACTTAACTTCCCCTAGGATTAATTTGCCTAACCACAGCCCCTGAACAATCCAAGACAGAGAGCCTTTGGAAGCGGAGCAGCAGGCCTCCGACGTGATAACTAGTAAGCCCCTATTCGTGCAGTTGTGGGGGGCTCAGAGGCAGAGCTCACTGGGAGCTTTTCCTAAGGGAAATGGAACACAGTTAGGCTGCCTGTCGTTCAGAGGCTGGTGCTCTCCTCTGGGGACTTCACTGCTTGCTGGCACCTCTGTGTGAGGACAGACTGGGCTGAGGAATGTGGAGAGGCTCCCCCACACCATGGTTACCACTTGTTAGCAGCTCCACAAAACGTTGTCATGGCAGCCCAGACAAGCGGTGCTTCCTCGGGGATTTGTGCAGGCTCTGCCCTGCTCAGTTATCATCACAAAATTCATCAGAGTCTTGTGATGTCTCTGAGCTTCTCCCATAAAAGAAAAATAAACCAGGGTAGATAGGCTTAGATAACAGGATATGATTGGAAAGAATGAAGGGGACAGAGGAATAGAGTAAAGGGAAATGACACAGGAAAGATAGGCTAGATCCGATGTCAAAAAGACTTAGGAAGGTAAAGGACGTGGATGTTTTCTGTAGGCCCGAGTTTCTTAAGTAATTTACAAACCCCTTTTTAAAGTAAACAATTATTCCTGACCCCCAGTGTGAATTTAAATCCTGAGCTATAGATGCATATACGTACACATACATACGACACACACGCACATACTCGTACATGCACACCATGTACACATACGTACATATACACAGAATCTATGTCTATGTAACTAATATATGTGTGTGTGTATGTATATGAGGGTATATATGTACATGTGGGTATGTATGTACATATATATCTCCCACTCTTGTTATGTGTCTTTCACAGTTGGCTGAAGCTCTTGGTTCTGTACAATCTTCATTCTGGGGTCCAGGCTGAAGGAACATTTCCTTTCTGGGGTGTTGCTAGGCTCATGCCAGAAAGGAAAGAGGGAGAGGGTCAAACACACAGCGGCTCTGAAAGCTTCCTCTCTAAAGGGCCCAGATCCTACCTACTCACATTGTATTTGGCAAATCAAGTGGCACTGCCAAAGCTAAAGTAGAGAGGGCAGGAAGTACAGTTTTCCCACAAGGAGGGAACTGGTAGGGAAAGACAGGAAATACTTTTGAAGAATAAGAGAATATATGTTTGAAGCAGAAAAACTAGGCTGACACTCTTTTTGCTTATAGATTTTAAGTGACTCTAGAGCCACACAATTAATTCCATGAGAAATACAGAAAAACAATAGCACTCAAATTAATATTCATTTATTGTGTGAAGTATTTTACTGAAAGTGAACCGCCACCATGAGGAAATTGTCACCAAGAGCTGACGCTGTTTTCTGGTTTGGTTTGGTGTTTGGCGGTGGTCATTGTTCATGTCTGCGATTTAGTTAAACCTGCCTGGTCTGCGATGTGCAGGGTGACCAAATTCTCCCCACAATTTTCTGTATGGGAAATACTGTACACTGAAAACCTGTCCTCAAACAATTTGCTGTTCCAGCATTTGGTCTTCACATGAATAAAACGCATCATTACAAAGTATCCACTTCTGTTCATTTTTAATTAACTCATGACATTCAAAGTCATATGACTGGATGCCAACATGATCATAAAGACATCTGCAACACAGACAGTGAAATTTTATGACAGTAATAAGATCGTCATTTAGATGATCCAGAATATATTTATTTTTTAAAGAATATTTTATTGATGTCAAAATACAAAATTCAAGGAAATTTCTACATAACATAAGCGTGACCTTCCTGTTCCTACAAGAATGTCGCTGCAGGAGTCTGAGCACCCCAGTGTAGGTGAAAGGAAGCCACTGAAGAATTTCACATCATAGACTTTTAAAATCAAATTTATTCTTGAGAAACATTCTGCTGAAGGCACCAATAAGTACCAGTTTAGAGGCATGAAAATAGGTTGAGGGAGGACAGAGAAGGCTTGAACAGAAAGGTGGTATGAATAAAATAAAATGACAAACACTAAACAGAGCGACTGAAATCTGAAAATGGATTCTTAGAAGAGCCAGGGAAAGTGGGAGGGAGAAGAAAGCTAGTCTGATTTCTGGTCCCTAAAATGTCCATGCCCATCTCCCCAAACAAGAGAAACTCATCATCAGTAAACACCTAGGCAGATGATGAACCACCAACATTGGAAGCAACACTGAACTACAAAGTCTGAGTGCCAGCTCCGGCATGGCCGCTCTCTAGCTGTCACTTTGGGGAAACAATGCCCTGAGTTGGTAAAGAGCAGATTCAAAAGCAGTCCTGCCTTTTTCATAAGACTTTAAGACACCGAAACAAGATGAAATACATAAAAGCAGTTTTAAATTCAGTTCAATAAGTACTTATTAGGTATCTATTAAATGTAAGGAGGAACTTAGCAATTTGTAAAGTTCTACAGAAATGTTTTTGAGAGCTGATACAAGTTTTCTCCCCCATTCTCTCTGGAGCCCGGGCAACCCAATAATAAAGTAAACGAGAGAAAAGTTTTGTATGAAACTCAAGTCTGAGCAGGACCTGACACCCTTTTAGCATAATAAGGTGCAGAATAAGCTAGAAAAGAACTTTTATATAGAAGCAATCTGATTTCCTGCTTAGAGAGTCTGCTTTTTCCTGTTTCCTGGGGCTGACTGTTGGCCCTGTGAGCCTGAGCAGAGAATGACCACCTGGGCCAGAGGCTGTGACAGGGGAAGATAAAGAACTGGCCCCAAGGCCAAGGGCACTAAGCTGCGGAAGCAGAAAAGGAACAAGGGAAAGGGTTAAAGTGGGGATGCTTCCTGCTACTGAGGGGTGCAGCCACCTGCAGCATCTGGAGAGCCCAGGAGCAGAGGCCCAGGCCTGTGGACAACACATACAGACGAGTCAGTGAGAAAAGGGACTGCACTGGTCGGCTTATCCTGCTAGAACCTGAGGCGAAAAACTGCTCGAACATTCTTTGGGGGCCTATGTGTGTGTTCACTCAGCTGAAGGAAGGCTCCGCCCATTTTCTTCATACCTCCTCACCCCAATCACCAGCAGATGCCTGAATTCCAACAGCAAGAAGCAGATAGTCATGTGGGATCAGTCCCTGAATGACCAGTGAAATGCCCTTTTGACCCTCTTGCTCCCTCCCACTAAGACAGGGTACACAGTGTCTGTCTTAAACTATCATTGCAAACCCACCCCTCTGCTGTAACATGGTAGCCTACTCTCTGGGGAAGCTCAGAAATGACTAAATATTGATACAAGCAAAGAGCAAAGAACTCATGGGAAAGCAAGTCTTAGAATAGAACACTTCTTTCACTGTTGGATGGGTTTTGCCTTCTATGTTTTGACTCCTTACTTTTCTGAATTTTTCTGAGAGTTTTAAACTAAAAGTAAAGTGTGGATTTTTGGCTATTAAACCTTGTTAAAGGAAGTATTAAAAGAAACTGTGGTTAAGCTACTGGTCTTCCATCTCACAGAGGGCAATTCAGCTACATACAAGGACACATTGTGGACCTAAAGTAAATCAGATCCAGCCCCTTTTTAAAGGTGAATGTGAAATTTGCAATGGTGGCCAGGGAATTAAAACATTGGAGAACAGTGAGGTAGACTCAGAAATCATAATGTTTATCAAAAAACTTATGTCACCTTACCCTTTCAGTCCAAAAGTTCATATAATGTTATTCTTGCACAACACAGAAGGTTGTTCAATATCAGATGAAACACTACCATGGTTATATTACTTCGTGGGAGCTTTCCAAATATTGTTATACCTACACTGTTCTCTTAGAATGTTATGATCTTCCTTTCCTTGGATAGGCAACTAAAGAATCTCCTTCATCAACACCTTCCAAGCCCTCAAGACACTTCTTCAAATTGCTTGAATCCCAGTTTCCCAGTCTAGAAACCTAACGGAAGGAAGCTGCTTACTATCTGGGATGGCCCCTGAGCACCTCTAATCTCATGAATGCTCCAAGTCCCTTTGAGGCAAGTTAACTGGCAAATAGCTATCATCCCCCCTCTAAAAGAGAAGATTGAATTCAGAGAAGTTAAGTATGTTGCTAAAAATAACTGAGCAGTTATTGAATGAGATGCGAACAGATCTATTTGTTTTACTTCCCAGACTGGTATTTTATCTACCTGGATAAATCACATCTCGAGCATGGAACTATAATTTTAAAAGATCAGATGCCACCGCAGTGAATGGAGGTAATTCTAAGAGCTATCAATCTTAAAGTTGGAGGAGTTTAAACAAACCAAAAAGTAGTTTGGATCCTGAAAGAGATATATTAAAAAAATATCTCAGTGAATCCAATAAATTTAGCAGTATGAGACGACTGACTAAATAATGTGGCTGTCACTATAATATGCATGCATGTTTCACTTTCTGCTACTGTGTCCCTGAAAAATTTTATGGATATAATTTTTTTTTAATTTTATAAATCAAGTTGTATTATAAATATCCAAGAGTAACTTACCATTGAAGAAAGCAAGGCTGTGTAAATATTTGACACATATGTATCCTTTTTGGTAATGTGAATAATCACTTCCTATTTGGGGGTCTCAGATTCAGTACTTTTGGGTTTTCTGATAGCAGAGCTTGCTCAAAGTTTGAATTAATAGGAAAATATTATTTTGTGACAATTCATTTTTGACAGATGTACGAAGAGTTGAATATGTTTACAAAAGGCTTTTATTTGTACTGCAGGCAGTGGCTTGCGAGTAGCAATTGATACCAAGGCAACATTCTTTTCTCTTCAATAAAATCTCATAAACATATTTTTAGATATGCCCATCTGCTCCCATGGCCTTAAATTGTTAGGCGGAATTGTTAGGCATGTCTCATACGCATGGGTTGGCTCTTAGAGAGTTATCTTTTCATAGATATCTGTCTAATTGGTAGCAGCTGTTAATCAGACACATTGTCATGAATCCCATAGTGTAGAATTCATCCTAAAGGTTTGTGATTTTTTTTACATTTTGAAAGGAAGCCATATGCCTTAGGCAGCATGTAATGGGGTAGATTTCAAGTTATTATAATGAGTAGATGTAATTTGGCCAGAAATGTCTGATTTGAATGTTTATGTTGAACCAACTCCCTGGGAAACTATCAGATTTTATCAATACTTTGTGCCATTCACACATAACCTAAAAGGAAATGTCCCTTTAGTATTCTGGATACAGGCCTCGGAGACGGCGAATTGGAAGGCTGCATGATGTAAGTGGAAGCTTCGATTTCAGCAGACTCGGGCTTGAATCCATGTTCTACCATTAATTCTTTAAATTATTCAACCATCTTTAGGTGTCTGGATACACAGAATAGTGTGCTAGATACTGGAGTACCAAGGTGAGTAACGCACAGTCCTGGCCTCAAAGGTCCCCCCCTATTGGGGGTGCTCCAATCACCGGGGCATGACAAGATCAGGCTGATCCTCCAAGACACCCAGACCCATAGGCTCCTATATCTTCCAAGCCATCTCCCCTGAAATCTCTAAGACTAGGCTGAAATTACCTCAAGTTCATGGAGCCAAGATGACACCACACTTTTGGATCAATACCCACCTTCCAATAGAAGATTGTTGAGACTAAACCCTTTCCTGTGTCTCATTCCTGTTCTTGTCAACTCCAAACTCTGAGCTTCCTGCTTCTTTAATCTATTCTCCAACACAATCATCATTATAATACTCTGTCCTTCCCTATCTTCAAATTGATAACCTAACCTCTTCCTCCCTTGAGCTCCCTGAGTGCCCACTCTATTACCCAACTGTTTCCCTTCCACCTCAATCTCTCCTCCACTGCCTTGAATTAACTGAAAGCTGGATCTTATCATGGATACACACTTGCATATAGTTCCCTCAAAGAGGCTCTTTATTCTCTCATATATCAAGAATCCAGGGTTGATGGTATGCTTTTTGCTCCCCAATGCCATGTCTCAACTTCAACGCCTGTGCAGACTGCATTTTCCAAAGGTGGCTATAGCAGTATCCCCGACTCCTACAGTGGGACCTTGGCTCATAGACAGAAACTCCCTCATTCTCAGCAAATGTACATGCATTTGCATCTTCTTCCTTCCTTCTGATGAAGGGGGGCATCTTTCCTTCTACAGACAACCCTTCTCCTTCTACTTTGGACTCCAGTCTTGTAGCCATCCTTTTCTCACACCTGCCTTTTCAACTTGCCCCCTCTAAGAGATCCTTCCAAATATCAATAGTACTTAAACATTCTCATGATTTCTTTTAATTTAAAAAAGTTACTTGATTGCCCTACCTCATAGATAGCCTTCCTTCATAGCCATGGGATTTTTAAGTTATTCATCTTTGTTTTTATCATTTCTTCACTTCCATCCTGATCCTTAGCCTGTCCCATTCAGTTTCTGTCATACCACTGCACCAAAATACCACTTATAGAAGTCGACATAGATTTTTACATACTCATTTTAGTGCATATTTTTCAGTCTTTGTTATGAATGGTTCCAGAACCAGAGATACAGTTTTAGCACTGAAAAATGGAACTAAAGATCATTCAGGGAGACTCTTGAATATTGAGAAAGAAAGAGAGGGAGAGAGGAAGAGAGGGAACACTGAGAAAAGAACCTCAGAGAATGTTTATACATAAGGGGGATAAGAGAAAGAAGTCTAAAGAAGACTACGAAGGCACAATTATGAGGTAAAAAGACAAGAAGAAGAGAGCAATATTATGGAAGTCAATGGAGGCAAGAATTCAAAGAGGACAATAATAATATCATGTGTTGTTCCTCGTATATGTTCATGTAGTATTCATGTATGACTGAGACTGAAACTGGACACTGGATTTAGGAACTGGGGGATTGATGGTGCCCCACTATTCTATGGCTTATTCTATAAACCATAGAATAGTGGGACAAAAACCTGATTAAAGAGAGTGGGAGTGGAGACACTCTTTTAAGAATCTTACATATAAAAGAAAAGAGAGAGATCGGATACCAACGAGAATTCTCTCTGGGCTGATTTCCAATTTTGTTGAATAAAGATAGTGATAACTACCTTGCAGCGTTGTGGGGACTAAATTGGATGAGGGATGGAAAGTTCATCGTATATGGCATATGCTCAATACAAATAATCATTATTGTTAGGGGATGAACATGAGAAATTAGTATATTTCTAGGTTGGCAGGAAGAAACTAATGGGGAGAGGTTGAAGATAATGATACAGAGAAAAATGTTAAGGAAAGGTCCTACGATCATACTAAACAGATCAAGCGGTTAGGTGGAGAACCTGGCCTTGACCAGGAAGAAGGAACCCCCATGGTCTCAGACTGGGGAGAAGGAGGGAGGGAGGGATAAGTTTGTCTCCAGAAGGAGAAGAGCTTTGAAATTTTTAGAGTCCATGACTGAAAACCTCAATTGATCAGGGAAGTATGAGGGGAAATGATCTGAGGATAGTATGTGTTGGGGCAAGAGAAGGGGTGTGAGCAGTATAGAGTAGTTGCCAAAAGGAACAGGAGGTAGTGCTGACTGAAGACAATGTAAGTAAATGAGCTTTGCTGCAGACCTCACTGAAACTGGGAATCATAGATGTGCAGTGGCCACCACCTGCTTGGCTATGTATTTTGCTCTCATTGGCATGGATTGATCTATGCATCTCTAATCATGAAAATAAAAGCTCCCTGAGAGTAGGATCTGTGTTAATCTTGTTCATCACTACATCCAATCATTGGTGCAGAGTGGGTGCTCAATAAAAAGCTGTTAAAATAACAAATAAATTGATGAATATAGAAATGTAAAAGGAAAATCACAAAAGTTGCATGAATTGTGAAATGTGTAAAAGGAAAGAATTGGTATGGGAAAGAATTCAGGGAACATACAAGAAAATTATGGGAATCACATCAGTGAACCAAAGTTGGAATTGGGAATAAAGGAAAGCCACAATAAAACTGCTAAATTGAGACAGATGGCAATGCCTATTAGGCCAGTGAATTTCATGGATCCAAAAGAAGATTCAGAAGAACAAGAGAGCACAAGAGATCTGAGTGGCTTTTAAAATGTAAAAAATGGAGCTATTACTAGAGAGGATGAATCTAGGATTTCTCCAGGGAATTTAAAAATTTAAAAGGAATGGAGACAAAAGTCAATGTAGCTGAAGATAAAGGAAACATGACATCAGAGTAAAGTTTTAATTATGTTTCTAGTTTTAAGACCATGAAACAGACTGAAAGGGAAGGATACTAGATATCTCTCCTCTCAGGGTTATTTGTGCACTTCCAGTGTTCCTGGAGAGTAGAGACTATGCCATACTCATTTTAGCACAATGGTTCGCACATAGATGGAACGTTGTTGAAATTAATAAAATATAAGGGAGAATTGCCTACTTCCCTTCACTCATATACACCATTAAGCCAGCACTGTCAATCAAAAGCAACTACATGAAAATCTGTCCAATTCATTTCCAAGCGAGGCTAGCCAAATGTTAAAGAAAATAGTAGAGTACCAATTAATTTAGCAGTAGAGATGATGTCAATGACAGATTGCTTCAAATGTTAAATAATTTCTCCCTTTAAATGACTCTTTGTTAAACATGAAATAGATTCAAAATTTACAGATGGATTCAAAATTTACAGAATCTAATCAAGAAAACACACATGAGGTGTTCTGGTCAAGATGGCAGAGTAGGTAAATGCTGTGCTTACCTCCTCTTTCAATCACATCAAAATTACAACTAAACTACAGAACCACCACCACTGAAAATTGCCTGAAGTCTAGCTGAACAGAAGTCCCATAACTAAAGATACACAAAGGAAACCATCTCAAGACTGGTAGGAGAGCAGAGGTGTGAATAGGCTGGTCCCACATCCACAAGTGGAGATTAAAACTTGGGAGGGATATCTCACCCATGGAGTTCTGAGGAACAAGGGGTCCCAGCCCCATGCCAGGGTTCCAGTGCTGGGGAGAGAAGTCCTAATAATTTCCGCCTGTGAAAACCAGGGGAGATTGTGGCTGAGGGAGACAGATGGCAGATGGAATCCTAGGCATACCTCTTAAAGGGCCCATGCACAGTCTTACTGACTGATGGACACTCACTCTGGGCTCCAGCACTGGGGCAGCAGCCCAAAAGCCACCAATGACAAATGAGAAAGAACTGTGTTGCTGGCTTTGGGACCAGAGCTTACAGGAACCACTCTGTCTGAGCAGGTGCCATTTTGTTCCTTTGTTGAGCCATCTTCCTTCCCAGCATGCAGACACAGGTAGCCACAATGATTGAGTATCCATCAACCAGGCTAACACCATTCCCCCCACCCTGGTGATTCCCTGAGACCCCACCCTATCCAATCTGCAGGTCCACCCACGGCACTTCCAGTGGCTTTTCCATACAAAAGGCCTATTTTTGTCTCATGCTGCACTTCCCTAAAATCTCACGAAGATTCACAATCCCCAAGCAAGCAACATCTGGCCTCGCTGTGCCTCATGCCTCTTGCCAAGCAGCCCCAAATCTGGCAATAGCAGCAGCCACCCTCAGTTTGCATAGGCTCTCCCAGACACCTCCAAGCCCAGGGTGGCAACAATCTGCAGATAACTTTGTAGCTCATACTAAATGGCTCCAGGTAGGGCACAGGCAGTGGCTGATCTTGGCTTGCAACAGAGCCCCTTCCAAGAGGCCCTAGAATCAACATACCTGATGGCCAGCTTCAGACCACACCAGCATATCACCCAACCACCTCCACAAAAGACACATCTAAAGGGCAAACTGGGCAGGCACCAGAGCCCTGCTAAAGCAAATCCTGCTCCATAGGGTCAACCCCTACACAATAGCTCCTCCACTGTAGTCATGGCCATTTCTCACAACCGATCAGACTAAGGGTCAGTTCCTACCACTGATGTGCAACCAAGGCTTAACTATAATAGGAGGGCACATACAACTCACACAAGAGACACACATGTAACACCCAGCTCAGGTGACCTGGGAGACTGTACTCAGGACACCTAATATATAAGGCTACTCTACTAAGACCAGGAGCCATAGCAGCTCTACCTATCACATAGAAACAAACATAGAGAGGCAGCTAAAATGGGGAGACAAAGAAACATATCCCAAGTGAAAGAATAGGAAAAAAACTCCAGAAAGAGAACTAAAAAAATATAAAGACAAGCAATCTACCAGACACAGTTCAAAACATTGTTATAAGGATGCTTAATGATATCATTGAGCACTTCCACAAAGAGATAGAAAACATAAAAAACAGTTAGAAATAAAAAATACAGTAACTGAAATAAAGAACACATTAGAAGAAATCAACAATAGATTGTATGAAGCAGAGAACTGTCAGAAAACTCAATAGTTTAATGTTTATTTGGGGACGAGTGGGTCAGGGAGGGAAGAAAGGGGAGGGGGTGGGAGAGGAGGGGGGAGAAGTTAAATATAAGGTGATGGAAAGAGAACTCACACTGGGTGGTGAACTTATTATACATCAAGTTGACAATGCACTGTAGAATTGTATGCCTGAGACCTATGTAATCCTTGCTAACAGATGTCACCCCAATAAGTCTAACAATAAAAATGAATTAAAAAAAAAAGAAAACTCAAACAGAACAGAAAAAAAAAGAATAAAAAAATAACTGAGTATAGTTTAAGGGGCCTCTGGGGCAACATCAAGTGTACCAATATTCTTATAGGAGTATCAGAAGAAGAGGAAGAGTGAGGAAAGGAAAACCTATTTAAGGAAATAATGATGAAAAACTCTGACCTGGCGAAGGAAATAGACTTACAAGTCCAGGAAGCAGAAAGTCCCAAACAAGATAACCCAAAGAAGCCCACATAAGACACATCATAATTAAAATGGCAAAAGTTAAAGACAAACAGAGAATCCTAAAAGTGGCAGGAGAAAAGCAGTTAGTTACCTGCAAGGAGGCTCCCATAAGACTATCAGCTGATTTCTCAATAGAAACTTTGCAGGCCAAAAGTCATTGGCACAAAACATTCAAAGTAATGAAAAGCAAGGATCTATAATCAAGATTATTCTACACAGTAAAGCTATCATTTAAACTTAAAGGAAAGATAAAGAGCTTCTCAGACAAGAAAAAGCTGACTGAGTTCATCACCACCAAACAAATATCAAAAAAAAAAAAAAATCTTAAAGGACTTTCTTTAAGAAAATGATAAAAATATAAATAATAAAATGGCAATAACTATATATCTATCAACAATTACTTTAAGTGTAAATGGATTAAATGCTCCAATCAAAAGACATAAGGTAGCTAAATGGATAAGAAAACAAAACCATTACATACGCTGCCTACAGAAAACTGACTTCAGATTGAATGTAAGAGGATGGAAAAGGTTATTTCATGAAAATGAAAGTGTAAAAAATAGAGCTGGGGTAGCAATACTTATACTAGACATAATAGGCTTAGAACAAAGGTGATTACAAGTGACAAAGGAGGAATTAGTAATCACGCTTCTGGGTGTTTATCTGAAGAAACCCAAAACATTACTTCAAAGGACCGTGTGTATCCATATGTTTATTGTAGCATTACCTACAATAGTCAAGATATGGAGGCAACCTGGGTGTCCATCAGTGGAAGACTGGATAAAGAAGAAGTGGTACATATATACAATGGAATATTACTCAGCCATAAAAAAGAATACAGTTTTGCCATCTGCAACAACATGAATGGACCTAGAGAATACTGTGTTGACTGTAGTAAGTCAGACAGAAAGACAAATGTCATATAATTTCCATTACATGTAGATTCTAGGGAAGAGGATAAATTAACAAATAAAACAGAAGCAAGTTCATAGATACAGAGAGCATTTTGAAGATTGACAGATTGGGGGGCAGGGTTTGGAGGATGGGTGAATGGGAAGGAGAGGATTAAGAGGTACAAACTTGTAGTTACAAAATGGTCATGGAGATGTAGAATATAGCATGGGGAATATAGTCAATAACATTGTAATAACTAGGTATGGTGTCACATGGGTACTGGACTTACTGGGGTGATCACTTAAGTTATATAAATGTCTAATCACTGTGTTGTACACTTGAAACAAATGTAATATTTGTTTCAACTGAAGTTGAAAATTTTTAAGTAGACACATGGATTAAATTTTCTCAATTATCAAAGTACTGATTGGTCAACATGACTCAGTTTTCTTATTTGCAAAGTGGGAATAATAATTGTACCCTCCTTCTAGGGTGTTTGGATGATTAAATGAGATGATATTTGTAAAGACCTTACCACAGGTCCTAGCGTATAGTAAACATTTAAGAAACAAGAGCTATAGATAGTTATCTGTGAGAACTAAACAAACCCCAGACCTCCAGAGCAGAAGCAGCTCAAATGTAACTCTGACCTTCCAGTTCAAGATGGAAGACAGAAAATATGCATTAACTTCCCTTCCCAAATCTCACTGAATCACAGTAAAGAAGTATAAGAAGAAATTCTTTTATATAAGCCCCAAGAATGGGAAAGGTACTATTAATTAGGGCTGCCATAACAAAGTATCATAGACTGGGTGGCTCAAATGACAGAAATTTATTTCCTCACAGTTCTGGAAGCTAGAAATCTAACATTATGGTGTCAGCAGGGTTTGTTTCTTCTGAGAGTCTCTCTCCTTGGCTTGTGCATAAACTTTTTATTCTTGTGTCTTCACGTGGTCATTCTTCTGTGTCTGTAAGTGTCTAAATTTGCTCTTTTTTTAAAGACACCAGTCATGTCAGATTAGGCCAACACTAATGGCCCCACTTAATCTTAATTATCTCTTTGAAGACCCTATCCCCCAATACAGCCATATTCTGAGATACTAGGACTGCAACATAGGAACTTTGGGAAGACACAATTCAGCCTATAAGAGGAATATAAGGCATGAAGCAAGAAAACATCTAGATGAATTTTTACAAAACGAAATAAAAGTGGAAACCAACTGATGGGCAATTCAGAGTGGGGATAGACATGGATCAGAGAGGGTCATTCCAGAAGTGTCAGAGAGATTTCATGGGGGAAGAAATTAAACAAAATCAGAATGAAAGAACCAAAGATGGAAACCAAAGAAACTTTTTTAAAAGAAGAAAGGAAAGAAACAAACCAGGGTAGTCAGTAGTGTTCTAGTAGAAGTTTCTGGTGAAGAGGGTAATAAATGTTGGAAATTTAGATTTACTAGGTAACTATTGACAATAATTGTTGTTGTTATAATACCACTACTATAATAACATCCCCAGATATCAAATCTTCTGTAGTAAGACTAAAGACTATCTTCATTGGATCCTCTTCTCTCCCAGATCTACCCCAAACTATGGGCCACTTGAAGATCTAGCTTAGTGTAAGTCCCAACACCCCAGAATTGTCTTGTCCTCAGGATAAGCAGTTGGTAGGAATCTGGAAATATAACCACATTGAGGCCTTTACAACAAAAAAATAAACATTTACTGAGTAATTCTAATGTGCCAGGTGCTGGTCTACACTTAGTAACTCATTAAATCCTCACCCTATGTAATCAGTGCTCTTGCCACTCCCACTGCAGAAGGAGCCCACAGAGACACTGAAAGGTTAAGTGACTCGTTCAGGTCACTCGGTTAGGAATCAGACTCCTGCCTCAACCTTGACTTACTTCTCCAGCATTCCTGGAGCCCAGAACACCTTGTTCTTTTCCTCCCATCAATGTGGTAGAGACCAGAGAAGAAAGATACTAGAAAAACTATATCCACATTGAATTATAAAAAGGTATTTAATTATATTGAAATACTAATAACAGCTAACATTTTATGGCCCCTTACTGTGGGCCATATGCTGTGCCAGGCATTTTATCTCATTTAATCCGCACAACTACTTCATGAGGGAGGAACTCAGTGTGACCATTTTGCAGGTGAGGAAATTGAAGCTTAGAGATGTCAAATAACATGGTCATGGCCACCCAGAGGCAGAGCCAGAATTCCACCACAGATCCACCCAATTCATGAGGCTACCCTCTTAGCCAATGATTTTTACTTGATTCTGTGCTTGACTCAGTCCTGTTTTATAATTTTATGGACACAGATAAAGATATAAAGGCATAATGCTCAACTGCTTCAAGATTCAAAATGGAAACCAAAATTAAACTTGACAGCCGGGAAAGGCTGGAGGAGGTGTCAAGCCATGTACATGGGGCCTCAAAGCAGCTCACATGCTACTGGAACCTAAGTGGTCTACTGGACTATAAAGTCCACCTGAGACAAACACAAGGTGTGGCTGCAGGGGAAAGGTGTGGAGGGGGATCCAGTCCTAAGCTGCAGAGCAAAAGCTGAGATCTGATAACCCCAAAAGGCAGTAGAGCATTCCCCAAAACTCTGGCACAAAAAGGCTAGAGTACCTTCCCTATGAGTCCAGGGAAATGCAGAGCTTGGCATAGAGAAAAAAATGAAGTACGTAAACAACACACACACACACACATACGTGCATGCACGCACACACGCACACACACTCAAAACCAGAAAGGTCACAAGAGCTGGTTTTAAATATTTGAAAGAGCAGCTAATTGTATATAAGTGAAATTATTCCAGGGAAGTGATTTAGGATCAACAAATATGATTTAAAGGGATTTAAAAGAGGAGGCAAATTTGGTTGAGCAGAAGAAAGACGGCAAACAAAGTTGTTCATATTGGGGATGGTAGTTGTATGTTTCTTCCTCACCTGGAGAATTCAGCCACAGGCTTCCTGACGACCTGCCCGGCATGACACAGAGGGCCCCCGTGAATACGTGGGTTGGTTAGGGATCAAAGGAGCAAAGGAGGACCACCTGCTTTAAGTTTATTTTTAACTCTTCACCTCTATGATTCCATGAAATGAACACCAGCAACTACAGCTGGGAGGTCAGGGAAAGGAAGCAGAATATTCAAAAAAGTAAAATAAAAATGAGACATTGCTTTTATTAATCCTCGCTACTAGATTTGCTCAGAGATTTCCCAGAAAGGAAGAATTCAATGTTGCTTTTCTGCCTAACAAATTTGTGAACCTGACTACTAGGTTTGTAAATATCTTTCTACTTGTGTAGGTACATTTTGATGAATTTAATTAATGACTGGAATATAGTGGCTTCCCCCCAAAAATCTCCAGGCTACTAGGAAGAGTGAAATCTCCGAAAAGATGCGTGGCCACTGGAGATTTAGAAAGAAATACAATACTTCCCAAATCCCTGGGATCTGGCCTTGTGGACACTCCTCAAAATCATACCTTTGAAATACAAGGGTTCTATCAGGGGTGTAGTTTTTGTTCACTTTCAATGACTATAACAAAAAAATTAAAACAATGCATTTCTTTATTGAAAGGCTATAATTTGCATATTATTGTCTGGCATTTTAGGTACTGCACTGACAGAAAAACCAACCTCATGTGAAATTGTGGTTGCATAGACACCGAAAATGCCTTCCACATTGGGGACATGTGTAGTTGTGCTCTGCCTAGTACGCGAGTATATGTTTCTAAGGTTGGTCTGGGTGGGCAGCTCAGTCTCTATGCTTTGTTGGGCATATATTTCCTTTGTTCAATGTGTGCCACATAGTTCTGATTAAGCATGGAAATTAGGCTGCAAAACAAAACAAAAGTCCCTGCAAATGTATACCATATGACCTGTGGCCACGCTGAAGCATATTTTTATTAAAATTTCTTCTGCCTTCTTCTTTTGTGGTTTTGGAATCATAGCTTGCCACTAAGTAATTAGCTCAGAAGTCCTATTGTAATCTGTCTTCCTTCTTTGTCTGGATCAGGGGAAATTAATTATACCAAGTATGGTTCTAATTCCAGCCAACTTGTATGTCAGAAAGTCATTGCTATGATCTCACTTCATGATAAATGGAAAGTAAAAATATGCCAGTAAAAGTGGCACTCAAATTTGATGGTAATGTCAATGCCCCCACTAGGTTTATTGGCCATGAAATAAATGAGTACATACAGCTGCAGTGAAGATTAAATATAATGTATATAAAGTACTTCGGTGCTTGGCACATAACAGACACTCAATAAATGGTTTATTGTTAAAACCAACAACTGGGTTAAGTGTCCTTGTTTGACATGTTCATAGACTTGATCTCTATTACAGAGCTTATCACACTAACATGTTTTGTTGTTTACTTATCTGTCTCGCCACGTAACTAGACTCCATGTCTATATAGACTAAGCACATAAATCAATATAATTTGTTGAATTACAAAATGTAGAATACTTGCCTTTGAACTTTTAACTTAATCAATAGTCTGCTGTCATCAAACTCCATTGGCTTCCAAAAGTTTAGCGTTTTTTTCTTGATCACATTTTCCAGTCTTCTATTGGTGCAATCAAAGTCCCTAAAATGTATTTGGATATACTTGAACTCTTGTAACTCTCACATATATTAATGAAGTGAAGATTCAGAGATGAATTATTCTGGAACTCACAGTACAGTTCTGCAATGGATGATGTGTAGGGTAGTCAGCCATGTACACTGAGACAACCATTATGTCAAAGTGTTGAACTGGAGAGCAAAGAATTTGAAGAGGAGTCTTCCTTCATGGTCAGGTCTGGGAAGACCATAGAGACAAAGTTCAGAAAATCCACAGAGGTTAGAAAACAACTTATAGGGAAACTAAGGCAGATATTCCTTAATGTTTATCTAAGTATTATAGATTACCCAATGGCAAAAATAATAAATTTCTCTGTTAATGTACCATTCTTAGAGTATTAGAATGCTCAAATATGTCTGTAAAATCCTTTATGACTCTATCCTTTGCTAAGCCCCAAACTCTTTCAGCTTTCCCAAAAGCAGTGTTGAAAGCAAATCTCATTCATAGAAGACGAAGGCTGCAGAGCTTTATTCGATCTGATAGAGAAGAATAAAATCTTATACAACGTGGCATATTCAGTATACAATGTTGTTGAAGCAGGTGGGGGAGGGGGTATGATTGGACCACGAAAGATTCTGGTTATGCCAATAAAAGCCCTGATTGTACTTTCACCATTAACTCACATGCCATTACAAAACTCTAAAGAAGTGTGTATTTTCTCCAAGTAGAAGCATTTTGGCCCAAATTCTGGGCCACCGGTCTCTCATTGCCTTCAAATAAAGACCATTATTGCCACTTTTTTATGATAAGACCATGGTTTCCACCCTGCCACTCTCAGCCCTGCCTTAGCAGAAAGACCTGGACTCAACCCCACATGCCCAGTACCACTAATTACCGAGCCCTGACTTGTGACTAGAACTAGGCAGGAAGAACTCTAGTCCTTTGTGAACTTACACAAATGCATCATGAACATGGAAAATACTTTTAAATTGACAGTGCTCTTAATGTTTTTATAATCAAAATACCCATGTAATTTATATTTAGTGACTTACGTGTTATTCAATTGCCTCTCACAAAGAGGAGACTGTATTCCCAAAGTGTAATTTCCGGAGGATTACGAAGTATGGCAAGATGCCAGTCACTGAGTTGGTTTCCCAGTAACCAGTAGCAGGCTCAAGATTTTACATGGAAAAATATGTTTCCCAAGACCAGTTACTGCCCCGACAGAGAGCCTGCCTTCTCCGCGCAGCATGCGTCATGTGTGCTCTGCTTTCTTCCGCATGTGTGTGTTGAGCATTCGCCATGTCCGTGACCCTGTACTAGGCAATGGACACGCAATTGTGACCAAGTCCCAGGGATCTCACAACCCAAGAGATGATGAGATGAGCAAGCCAAATACAACTGCAATGCAGAGCAATGAGGACTCTGGTAGCAGATGAAAGCGCTGAAACAATGTGAAAATCAGTGCCTACAAAACAGCAGAGGATGAACTGATCCAGTTAGTCAACTAGAGTAAACGGACAAAAATGAATGGGGTTGCTATCTAGAAGGTGTTGAAATTTATCTATGGTTAAAGACCTTTATATACTAATAGCCCACTATTCTCAGCGATATAAACACACATACACGCACACGCACACGCACACACACGCA
>PVJL010012554.1:0-11254 GCA_004026885.1 Lyroderma lyra | reverse complement strand
CGCGCACACACGCACACGCACACACACGCACTAAATGAAGGTCATAGGAGGTAGCTGAAATAGCCCAGGATTTGGAATTAAATATAATAAGGGCTCAAATCTGGGCTCCACTGCTTGCCAGTTGGATGATCTTGAGCAATTTAAATAACCACTGGTTCTCTGCTTCCTTATTGGTGAAGAATGATACCTATCTTAGAATTTTGTTATAAAGCTTAGAAAAAAATATGTCCTGGACCAAATAGAAATAGTTATTACCAAAAATGTCGTCTTCTAATACTTTTTAACTTTTTTTCCTTAATTTTAATTTTTTCAAATTATTAGATAGGAATTGATGAACGAAAGTTTTATAACTATTCTAAATTGAAGGATTCCCCACCCCCTCAGATTTATAACTTTTCTATAAAGAAGGCATTATATAGCACAATGATTAATGGTGAAGGCTCATGAGTCCAGCTGATCTGGGTCCAAATCAGTTCAATCTTTTCTGACAACATGACTATAAGCATAGTCTCTAAACATCTGGAAACTTTAGTTTTCTTATCTGTAAAATGGGGTCAATAATAGTACCCATTTATAAGGTTTGGTAAGAATAAAATTAAATAATACAAATACAGCACTGTGCCCAGTGCCTAGCTCACAGTGAGTGCTTAATAGCTATTCACTAATAATAATAATAATAATTATGGTAAATAATAGAGATGATGGAAGCACAAACTCTTTGACACACCAACCTAAAATATTAATGCTATTGACTTTCCTATCCTGCAGTTACTTTCATCCTGGGTGTATTATAACATTCCTCATTGTCATAAGATTATTTAGATATTCATACTTTTTTATAGCTACATATTTCACACAGACTTCTAATTGCCTTCACTTTTCATGAAGGTGCCAAAGACATGCCTTGCACATCTATTCGCTGCAACAGACCTGTTTGGGAGGCCAGTATACCAGGGAGGCTAGGAAAACACCACTTCTTATTGGTAACATTAGCTCAATAAACCTCCCAGGGGAGCAATAAAAATGAGGAGCCAGCAGTCTTAATGAGGACATGCTCAGAGCATAGTGAAATCTTGTAATGTGCTCAGTGCCCTGTGGAATCCATAGGAATTCGATTTAGCAACATTAGATTTTGGTTTCTCAAAATATTAGCAAAACGATTTAGAGAGCAATAATTGCCTCTTATTTTAGCTGATGACATTGCAAATTACAAGTGTTATTATGGCATTGTTTATAATTCAAAGATGTTACCACAAAAATCTGCCCTTCAGCTGCTGGCAGATGTGAGTGGAGTTTGCCTTTGTTAACACTGCACATGACACATTTTTCCTTAAGGCCTTTAATCAGAGTGTTACAGATATCAGGACACAGGAGAAGCCTGTTTCTGCAGAACAGTTTGAAAGGCAACCTCTACTGTATCATTATGATGTTTCAAATGAATCTTTGTCTCTTTCACTCTAAAAATCTCTTCAACTGTGCCCCATAATTTGCTCTTCACCAAATCCCTGAAGCCCCAAATATTGGGATGGCCCTACTGCATTATAAATTGAAATGACCAAGAAAAAGAAGTATGAAAAATGTGTTAGACACTTCAACAACTCCCAGATTCCACTTCTCAGGAACTGTTATACTTGGAGTTAAAAGTAATAATAGACATGATAATCACACTCAAGTGATGTTGTCATAGGCAACACCAAGGGATGGCTGGAAGGGGGTACACAGAAATGGGAAAGTTTAGGGTGAATATTAGTAACTGTCATCAGATGAAAGAACACTTAGCAGCTATTTCAAAGATCAATAAAAAAGGAGATGATGATAGAAACAGGTTGAATATGTCCTAATCAGGGACTAACTTAGGAGAAATTTTCAAAGTAATTATCTGTCAAGTAAAAAAAAAAATCTCCAACAGAGTCCCTTGAACATAAAAACTAATCACTAAGCATGTAGGTCAATCAATTGAATTAATAGGCAAAAAAAGAAAAACAGCACATAGAAGTACATCATCTAATTGAGAGCCACACTCAGTAATCTTACTTACTCAGAATATAACTGAGGGACTTGAGCCTAAAAAGTCAGCCAAACTAAATGTGTGGCCCAGAGCATCTGTACCCTGGGTGGGTTCCACAACCTCTCTGTGCTTCAGTTTCCTTAGCTGTTCATGAAGGTACAAATATGAAGCACGTAGTAAAAATGTTCAGTAGATGTTTTTGTTGCTCATTTTACTGTTACCCCTTTTATTACTGTTGTTACTACTGTTATATCTACTACTGCTACAAATTTAGTCATAGGGAAACCTCTTGGGCTGAACTTTTCCACTAATTTCTAATAAGTGTACCGATTGCCAGTTCCTCAGTTGTGGCATAAACTCCTGGTTGCCCTCTAGTGCCCATTCTCCTCTCGGTTTTCTTACTGCTCACCCCTTCTTAGTGTCCTTGACAGGTTCTTCCACTTGTCCCTCACCTCTTAGTACAGGGGCACCCCAGAGCTCAGATCTTGGTTCTCTTTCCTCTTCTACACTCAGTCCTTGGAGATCTCATCCAGTCTCATAGCTGGAAACACTAGTTATTATTAATATTTATAGCCTGACAACTCCTAGATTTCTGTCCCTGATGTATCCCAAGCACCTGAAAGACTGTCTGGCATGTAGTAGGTCCTAAATAAAAATTTGTTGAATGAATAAATGATTAATAAACCCCGATGTTTACTGGAACACAAAGATACACAGAATAAAGGCTACATCTCTCAGCCTCCCTTGCAGTTAGATAGAGCACATTGGAAGGACAAAGGCTGCTAGAGAAGGCATGTGTGCTGTGTGTGTTACAGCAGACACGAATAATGGCATCCTCTGAACTCAACCACCTTAGTTTTCACCCCTCTCTTTGAAAGTCAGTAAAAAGAATTCATTTAGCACAGGAGCAATTTCACATACCTCAATAGACTTTAAGGGAAATCACTGATGTTGATCATCATGATCTTGAGTTATCAATATGTCAGATAGGTTTTCTTTGCTGAGGACACGTGTACATTTAGTAAATATTTTGTAAAATATACATATAGTAATCTTTATCTAGAAATCTAGCATTTCCCATTAATGTCAGATAAAATGGATAATGTTATTTTTTTTACTAGATGCAAAATTAAATAAGCCACTAACTGTAAATGTCTTCAAAGTATTGGGATATCTAGTAGAGAAAGAGAACACTGAAGGATGGAGAGATGTATTGTTCTCAGGTGCTATCGTATTTCTCTCATTCATTCAATTAATAATGAGCAATGCATATGGTCTTGCATTAGGTGCTGAGGGGCTCCCAAGCTTCTGCAAGGTGGACACTCATGTCTTCATAGAAGTTACGATCTGGAAAGAAAATGAGATTTCATAGAGAAGACAGTTTGAGACAGGATACAGTAGGTATCTTGGAGGAGGAATCAGCAAACACCTATAGAAGACAGAAGCTTGTGGTGAGGAAGCTTCAAACTTGCTTTTAATTAATTAATGATCCAAGAGCCCATCAACATTTCACTGGAAGCATAGTGAGGTTTCATCCTAAGATGTTCTCCAGAAGCAAAATTCCGCCTCTCAAAAATTCCTTTCCTTATCACTAATACATGATTTTAATCCCTCCCCTGCTTCCTTTATCTCAATTATCTTGCCCACTGGTTCCCAAATGCTGATTCACAAATTACAGTTAAAACAAGTAAGACTTGCCCAATAACCACTATGTGTCAAGCACTGTTCTAAGAACTCTACATCTCACGACAACACTGTGATGGGTCCTATCATTACTCCCATTTTATATAAGAGGAACCCAAGTCACAAAATGACTAAGTAAATGTCCCAAGGTCCCACTGAGAGTAAATGGTGGTAAATAAAATTTTGACTATTAGAAGTCAAACTGAAAAAGTAAGGATAATCTCATGGCTTTCTGATAAATACTGCATATGTAATCTTTAAAATGTGAATTATGAATCAAAGTATAATTATATATAAAAACATACACCATTTAAAAATCTGCCTTGTGTGCTGAGACTTTTCTTTTATGAATGATAGCCAAAGGAAGTTACATAATCATCATTTCTTTAAACAACAGGCCCATGAAAGTCTAAACCTACTGCACTCCCCCTTCAGCTTTTGCAGCAAACCCTCCCCCTTGGTTGGTCCATGTACATCTATCCTCATCTCACCCAGCCTCTACTCCAAGTCCTTCTGCTCTCTACCCTTTTGCCCACTGGCCTTCTCAGGTTACCCTGTCAAAGGCGTTTTCTGACATGATCATAATCCATGTTTCCCTCCACTCCTCATCACAGTTGAAACCTGACTTCACTCAGGGAAGCCACTTCTTTGAGTGAGCACGCGTCATGCTTCCCACAGCTCCTCAAAGGATTGTTCCGCCATCGTAGGAGAGCCTCTCCTTCTCACCTTTCCCACCACTATTCATCAGTCCTCACTGCACTCACACGCTCACTTCTCATGCCCTTTCTCAACTGGCAGTAATGTATCCTCCAACCCAAACTTCTGTCATCATCAGCATCCAGAACCATGACCTTTATAGCGTCCAGCCATTAAACAATCTCCTTGGTTCCAGGGATATTTAGTACCACTCCACTGTACTCAACCATGGGCAGATGCATGCCCCGTGCTGAAGACAGGGGAAGGAGGGAGGGGAATCATTGGACTTGGTAGTTAGCATATCAGTGGTGACCCCCCCACCCACCCCACCACCCAGAGCAGCTACGGTAAACGTGTGGAAACAAAACTCAGGCTACACGAAGCTAAGAGGCAAGTGGGTGACAAGAAAGTGGAGGCCATCATCGCTTTAGGAACTTCCCTCCTTGGAATTCATTGGATCCCAGCTCCTTTTTATAAAGCCCTATTCCAGTGGCCACACTCACACGAATCTGATTTTCCTTCTACGGCTCTGACAGCTCATTTTCTGCTTTCTTTTAATATACAAAACATTTCTTGAACTATAATTATAAATTGGGCAGCTAGCCAGGCTCTGGGGACACCAAAGAAATGGTTCCTTCCCTTGAGTATTTCACAGTCTCAGGAGAGTAACTATTATATATTCAAGTCATTACACCCAAGTGAAATAAAAAGGGAACATAGAAGAAGAAATACTACCTCTATCAAAGGACAGGAATGAGGGTCAAAGCAATCGCCTGAAGGAGGTGACATAGCCCTGTGTCTTGAAGACAACAAGCCGGTCGCAGTGAGGAATGGCTAGGGAGAAGGCATTACACCAGGCAGTGCAGAAGGCATAGTGATTTGGGGGTGGTGAGTAGTTTGGTGTCGTTGTGGTAGATCAGTAGAGAGTGGGTAAAAATGCCATTGGGACCAAATTGTGAAGAGTCTTAAAGGGCATGCCAATAGTTTGAGTTTTACCTTGTAGTCCAAGAATAATTACTGAAAGATATTAAGCAAGACAGTAACACTGTAAGAGCTGTGTTTTAGATCAACAATTCTGGAGAGGGTGTAGAAGACAAGTAGAAAAAAAGAAGCAGAAATACAATCCAGCTGGTGCAACGTTCTAGGACTCGCAAACCCTAGGCCTGTGTTTCAGCTTGATGTCCCTCACAGCCTGTCTAAATGAGGTGTGAGGGACTTGCCCTGATAATGGAGAGGGGAAAAAAAATACACGAGTCACTTAGATGTACAATCAGTGGTACTTGATGACCAATTAAATATGGAAATTCGGAGAGAATAAAGTGTAAAAACTGATTTAATGATTTAAATCTGGGCTACTATAATAGTCGAATAATTATATCGGTAGCCAAAAGTTAGAGGTGATTTCCTGGCTCTCCCCTCGTCTCCTACTTCAAAAGTTTTCTCTTCAGTCTTCTTTTAATTATCTAAACTCTTTTGCAAGACATCTTCATATCCTCCGATTGTTCAACTGCCATATGGATGATGCCCAACTATTTCTTTGTAGCCAGTGTCTCTGATGCGTTCCAGACATACTTTTTCAATTTGCCTTCTACAGATCTTTGGCTGGTTATCTGACTATGATCACAAATTAGCAGTTTGATGTGAAACTACTCTCTCCTTACCTCCCCATCTTTTCCTCCAGGCTTCCCTTTTGTGTGATTAATACCTTTCACACAGTTGCAATCCTTGCAATGAGCCAATCATTGAGACTGCTGCTAGAGCGTGTGGAGTACACCCCAGGAACGCCTTGGCATCTCTCACTTCCATTCCCTCTATTTCATCCTTCCAGCAAGCTCCTTACTAAATAAATCCCTGCCTTCATCTCACCTCCAGGACTCACAGCCACACACATTTTCTACTACGTGCTCAAGTCATCTCTCAAAGCCCAATTTTCTTTGTCTCTTTCCAGTGCAACAGTTTTCAGCGGTGTCCTGACAATGTTTCCAACCCAGTGATACACATTGCCACATGTTATCATCTTAGGGTGCTCCCAAAGCAACAAGAAAGTAGCAGTTCACCAGAGCATCAGTTGTAGCTCTCTTGGGCAAGAGCTACTTTTCACTTTATTTCCTACTGCCTGTAACACATAAAGCATACCCAAGATTGTAGGATAATGCATATCTAATTTTAAAAGAAAATAAACTGCGTCAGATATGGCCCTATGAAATGTCTACCACTGAAACACAATGTTACATTTGAATAGATTTTTTTCCCTTAAACCTTAAAATTGTTCAAGAGCAAAACCTACACATGAAATTCCATTTCTGAGGTTATGATTTCTCCATAGTAGAGATTATAAAGACTGCAGTAATTGGCAAGCATGGGAAAATGTTTGAGAACCAGAGGCAGTGGGTCAGGTTATTTTCTCTCACACAATGTACCAATAGCTCAGTCTCATTAGCAGACTTCTGAGTTCATAACTAACTCCAGGCTTGCTCACCTTCACAGAGAAAGGCAAGGCAGACATTCCCTCTGTGCCGCGGGCTGCAGCTTCACAACGCTCCATGGTGAGCGAGATATAGGTCATCAGTAGAAAGTAATTGGATTTCCACACAGGGAGCCCAAAGTGCCACTTTGGAGAGGTAACCTCTTGCTATGTCCGAGTGCGCCTCCCAGTCTAATGACATTACTTCCCCTTAAGGGAGCTCCTCCAGTCTCTACTGAAAACCACAGGCACCCAGGAATGAGAGGAAAGGAGATCCCTCTCCAGCTGCCTCTGCTCTTTACTCCCACTGGCTGCAGAGCCAGGGGTCAGAGAGTTCCCTGGGCTCAGAAATTGTCAATCAAAGCCTTGGTGAGCAGGTAGGAAGGGCCGTGACTGAACTGCTGTAGTATATGGATCTGCACTAACGGGGCTCTGCCCGGAAAGGACACATTCGAGAAAGACCCTGGGATGACAAGGGAACACCTGAGACTCGGTCTTTCTGGGCCCTGAGCTCATGAGCAGAAGCAGCTGACTTCAGAGTTCCCAGACAACTCTAATGAGGCATGGGACTATTTCTTTTAAATACAAGACTAGTACCTGCTCACCGCAGAAAATACAATAAATACAAGATAAAAATTTTAAAAATCACTCATGATTGCAAGACTCAGAGACGTTGGCTGTTAATAATTCCAATATTCTTTCATGGTATATGTATGTGTGCCTACATGTGACTGTATGTACATGCATATATATTTTTGTCTTTCCATATATTCTTCTCTTCAACATCATCCTAAAATGCAATCATACTGTACTTGTCATGTAACCCACTTACTTTACTTAACAGTATACCATAGATTTTTTCCCAAATCATTAAAAATACTCCAACACTAATTTCAGTGGGTGCTTAGTATTCAAGGACAAATTTAGTTTTAAAAACATGTTTACATCATTCTATGCTATCATGTTGTTTCAAGCCATTCACAGGACAGAACAAAGTGGTTGGCCAGGCCTTGCAGCACGTTGATAGACCCTACTATTTGAGATACTGCTAAACAATGCTTCATAATTCTGTATTTTAGACCAGTGGTTCCCAATCTTTTTCCACTTGTGTACCCCTTTTAAACCCATTTCTATTGTACCCCTTGTTTTTAAAACAGCTGTTTTTAAATACTGACACTTTTGTTCAGTGCCTATTTTAGTGTAAAATAATGGAAATGAGGTAGTAAGTTAGAAAATAAAAATTACTACACTAAAAATACAAACTACAGATTTAATTTTACAGTATTTGTAACAGCTAAATATTGATAATGATGATCAAGTATTTAACACATTTTTAATTTTTTAAATAATAACATTTGTGTTATCTGAAAAGTCTGTAATAATTGTTAAGCAGATCACTAGCCAGTTGAAACATTGTTATGAGATCACTGAGCTTGCTTTGATGCATTAAGTTTCTTTAAACCAGGCTCAAAAGATGCAGTCTTAAGCCTGGACCTTCATTAAGCTTGTTGCAGTCCTTATATTTTATGAAGGTATAAGAAGAAAAAGCTCTCTCCACTAGTTCAGTATTAGTAAATGACAAGAGGTATTTGAGTGCTTTCTCACTGAGCTGTTTGTTTTCCTCACTGACATCTGCCCAGAAAGTAAAAGATACTTTCTTTGAAAATCAGAATTTTTTAAATATCAGTTGAAAGTTCAATTAATTGTTCTTTGTATTGATTGGTAGGTTAGCTTCTTTGAAGAATTCTTCATTGGAAGGATCTGCAATCTAGTTGTTTTCTTTTCCACATTGAGGGAAGTACTAATAGAAGAACACTTTAAGATCTTCCAAGTGACTTACAATATTCTCTTTCATGCTTTGGGATAGGTGCAAGTCATTCTCAGATAAGAGATTGTGCAGAATTTCAAAAATTTCAGGCTGACCTCTTTCAATACACACTTTCCAAAACTCCAGTTTTTGAATCATTGACTCAATTTTGTTGGTTACTTTGAATATAGTGATTGAGCTGTTTTGAAGTCCCAAGTTGAGCTTGTTTATTTTTAGAAAAATATGTGATAATATGTAAGACTTTGAAGCTAATCACTGTCTTGAAACTTTGGAGTGAGAGGGAAACAATGGTCTTCAAAAAATACCCGGACTTCATGTCTAAATTCAAACATCCATGTAAGTACTTTGCCACCAGATAGTCACCTTACCTCCATATGCAAAAGTAATGTGCTGTGAACGCTGTTCATTTCTTCACAGAGAGCTTTAAACAATCTGGAGTTTTGTGGCTGTGACTTAATAGAATTTACAACTTTCATGGCCTCATTAAGAACATCTTTCAGTTCACTGGGAAGAGGTTTGGATGCAAGACTTTTTCTAGAATGCAGCAGTGACTCCATGGTACATGGGGAGCTACTTCTTTAATTTGGTTGCATAGACCTGTAAAACAACCTGACACAGGCTTGCCTCTGTCAGTGCACACAACACAACAATTTGACCAACTAATGTCCTTTTCAATGAAATCACCATTGATTGCACCAAAAATGTCTTCACCTGTGGTGCATTCTGCCAATGAGTAACAAACAAAGCAACAGGTTTTCCTCAATTTCATTTCCTACCAAGAACCTTGCAGTAACAAGATAGAGAAATCGGCAAAATCTACACTTTCATTGATCTGGATGGAAAATAATTTACTTTTTCTAATTCAAGTACTACAAGTTTCACATTGTCAGACATTTCCTGAATTCACTGAGACATTGTATTGTTTGAAAAAGAGGTAGTATTGATTTTGCAGACATGTTCTTCCCCAAACATACAAAAATGGTATCCTTAATACAAGGAGAAATTAAATCTTCAGCTATGGTGTGATTTTTACCACATTTAGCTATGCAATATGCAATATGGTATGAAGCCTTAATTGCAGTCTCATTGTCTTTCTTTCCTGACATCATGTATGAAGTAACCGTTGGGCACTTTTCTAAATGCTGAAAATAATATATTTCTTTGTTTTTACACATAGGATGTTTAGTTTCTATATGTTGCATGAGTAGAGAGGGTTCTATGCAACTCAACTGTTGTGTACTGTGTGGGGGTAATACTTCCCACACACAGCACACAAAGACTTAGGACAGTCATCGTCCCCTACAAATGAAAACCTATATTTAATATACTCTTCAGAGTATTTCCTTTTCTTCTGTGTAGTATCTTAGGCACACACCTTTTCACTACTCCCGGTGTGGGTGTACTAGTAGCTGAGGACACGTGTTGAAAAGTACTTGGTGACGGGTTATAATCCACATCAAGTTTTGCTATTTTAACTATTCTTGTTTTCAGGCACTGATCCATAACTGACATGCTTAAAGATCGCTGATGATGCTAACTGAAACTATGTTAAACATTAAATTAAAAAACTATTTGAAAAGAAACACAATTAAAGACAACACACTTACTTTTACTCAGTAAATAACTAAACTGATCAAACCGTCTGGCAATGCATGTATTTATATAATTGGGGAAGTTCTAGAAACATCACAAATGGATTGTTCTGAAACTGCGTAATGACTGGTAGAAGGGTGGTTTGGGGGAGGGTTCATAGCCACGCCCTCACCAATCATCATTCACTAATGTGATCTAATTTAGAAGTGTCTCCATGAACAGGGATTCAAATTTAACATTTATTGTTCCATAACTAACGTTTTGCATGTTTTTACTTAACTTGTTTTTTTTTTTGCCATTACTGACAGTCTTTTTATCCAAAACCTAATGCCATCAGAGATATTCCAAGTCAGAAAAATAATAATGATACTGCATAACTTTTTTTGCAGCTATCATATGCTAAATATTGTGCTAAGCAATTCCTATGCATTATTTCATCTAATTTCATCAATACCCTTTAATATAAGACTATTGTTTTCCTAATTTTTGACAATCCTTACCTCTATTAAAAAAATGGATAATGTGTAAAATTCACCTCATGCCTTTGTGACAAACCTACAGCTTAACCTTCGTTAATAAAAAATAAATGTCCTTTGTCCTCAAAGACTTATGTACCCCAATGTTCATCGCAGCGCTGTTCATAGTGGCCAAGACATGGAAACAACCAAAGTGCCCTGCGACAGATGACTGGATAAAGAAGCTGTGGTACATATACACAATGGAATATTACTCAGCTATAAGAAAAGATGAAATACTGCCATTTGCAACGAAATGGATGGACCTGGAGATCATCATGCTAAGTGAAATAAGCCAGACAGAAAAAACAAAGAACTGTATGACATCACTCATATGCGGAATATGAAACTGAAAGCAACAAAGAGAAAAGAAATGAACAAACAAACAACCAACCCATGGACACAATCAATAGTTTAATGTTTATTTGGGGACGAGTGGGTTAGGGAGGGGAGAAAGGGGGAGGGGG
>PVJL010012553.1:0-36629 GCA_004026885.1 Lyroderma lyra | reverse complement strand
TGTGTGTGTGTGTGATCTCAGCTATGCACATACAGGTTTCCTTCGTGCCACAGATGTGTGAGCTACATCTTCCAGGATATCTGGAACTTTTCCAGTTTTAACACTGGAAAGTTCCAGTTTCCTGGATCCTAGGCAAACCAGGGTATTACGTACCCTAGCCGTAGGTCCCTTAGCTGCGGTGCTGTCAGGTGCTACGATAAATTGTAGAAGAGTCTTTGTTCCTTTCCTCTGTCCAACTTTATGGAGATAGAACCGACACATAACCTGTGTAAACTGAAGGTGCGCAAGGTGCTGATTTGATACCCAGGCATGTTGCAATGTGATCCCCACCGTAGCGTTAGCTAACACCTTCATCACGTCACATAACTACCAGTTCTTTTTCGTGGTGGGAACGTTTAAGATCTAGCCTCTTAGCAACTTTGAAGTTTATAATACAGTATTATTGATTATAATCACCATACTGTGCACTTGATCCCCAGAAATTATTGATCTTTTAACTGGAAGTTTGCACCTGGGCCAACATCTGTCCATTTTCCCCTCCCCCAGCCCCTGGCAGCCACCACTCTCCTCTCTGTTTCTAGGGTTTTGCTTTTTTAGATTCCACATATGCGTGTAAGTGTTACCATTGAGGATTTAGCTTTCTCTTTTTTCACTCAGCATAATGGCCTCTAAGATCATCCATGTTGCCCTTCAAACCTTAAAAATAGAAGAACTAGTGATGCAGCAATCTCATTTCTGGGTACACTGGACAGAGAAAAGGAAATGACAACAGGACATTGAAGAGATACCGGCACTCTCATGTTTATCACAGCATTATTGAAGGCCTTGGCACCTTAAAGAAGCCCTGAGAACCCACTTGTCCCCTGGTCCTGACAGAAGCCGGCAGCTACCTTAGTTTCCATTTGGAACTGCAAACCAAACCATTGGAGATGAAATACGTAGTTCGGGAAACCTGTCCCACAAACGTAGGCGTTAATGAGACGTCCGAGGGGTCTTTCCTCACAGGCCCACCAGGATGTTCAAGGGAAGTGACTGTAACAATCCCTCAAAGACGTGGAGGCAGGGCTGGCCAGTTTGGGAGACCTCAGTTCCTGTCCTGATGCTGATCTCACCAACTGTGCAACCCTGAGGAAGTCGCTTGACCGCTGTGGTGGACCAGCCAACTGGTGGACCAGCCAACTGGCAGCTCGGGCTGCATCCTTCCCAGATGTCCCATTCTGTATTGTCCCTTCCCAGTGGCATGCTGTTAACCCTGCCCCTTTCTGATAAGCTTCATAAGCGTGTGTGTCTCAGATATTGGGCAACATAAGGCAATAATATTGAGACAATATTATTGGGACTTAATAAGGCAATAATTTTCTTAGGGCTACTTTCAAGTATCCATAGGGATGACAAAGTTAGTGAACAGCAGTTTTCTAGAATATTTTCTTCCCTAATAATTGGGATTAGCATTTCTCCCCAAAATCTGAAACCAATTATAATTCTGCCACTTGGACGAAAGTTACCAAATGACATTACACCTTTATATTTAATTACTAATGAAAAGAGAACACTGTGGCATCATTTAATCAAATCAATGAATAGGATAGCTTTATGTGATAGAAACAAAAAGCTAGGCTACAGTTATCACCAGCCTCCCTTAAATAGGGAGCCCTCCCATACTTTTATCATAACGCTGTGCACTTCTTTCCATTCAAATTTGGTTCTCATCGTTTGACTATTAATCCTCATGGCATTTTATTTAAAAATTAAGCTCTTCTCACACCCAAAAACTGTATCCATTGCAGCTCATTATCGAAGTTGCAGCTTCTAACACAAGAAGCTTTGTCCCAGACGCAAAGACAGGACAAATTAATCGTCCCCATCTTTACTTGGCTACTCTGGAAGGTACTGTCCACAAACGCAGTGCTTCATTCCATCACACCTTTTGTGTTAAAGGAGGACTGGGTCAGTAAAAATTCATTAAAAGAGTCACTTAAGCAGAAAAAGAGAAATTTACTGAGCAATTTCCCACTTCTTGGTGCAAACCCCCTCCTGGGCAGCAGGGTATGGAGGGCGCTCGGAGTGAACAGTCGGGTATCTCTTAGCTTCCTCCTCCCATCTGCAGCCGTTGTCACGATGACTGAACAAACGCAATGAGCTTGCAGTGAGCCCAGTAATGGCTTTCTTAAAGGACTGGGACCACTTCCCTGGGCTCCAGTACGGAAGGACACCGACACCGGCTTCTCCAGCCAGGCTCCCATTAGAGGGGCCGCGTGTCCTTTTCTAATAAACCAAGGCAAAAGTTGGGCTGCAAGCACGCCACACCAGGGGACTGAAGGTCTGCTTGAGAGTGGGGGCGGGGAGGCGTGGGGGCCTCACGGCCATTTCTGGCTCGTGCACTGCCCCTGGAGAGAAGGGGAACTCGCACTCAGGGCACGTCGGCTCCACGCTGGGCACCGCACTGAAGTCCCCACGTGCAGTATGCCAGCATTCTAGAACTTTAGTTTCATCAGAGCAGAAACCCATCTCTCTTGCTCACCACTGTATCAGGAGTGCACGGCGGGTGGGGGGGTCACTCAAAAAATATCTGTTTGGAGAGACAACTTACAGACCTGGGCAGTCACCTTCACCTTTGGGTTTGGTAGAGTCCAACACACCTTCTTGCTGTGGGTGTTACTGGAAACCAGCTGGCTTCTCGGGGGTCATCACACCTGGGAATCCTCTGAAAGCTCAAAGGTAATAACTCCAAGGCTCAGAATTAAGGGAACTTGGAAACATGTTTATGGGTATATTGTATTCACTGCTCAATGCAGAGATCCTAAGTGGACAGTACGTGAATGACCACATACGGATAAAATTATTCACATGAGACTATTAACCTAATTTGAAGAGGGCCCTCCATCTTACCTGATTAATTAGCTAGCACTAGTCCCTAAGGTTATTGGTCAGCTATATTTCTTCAATATGTGTCTGCAATAACAAATACGTGAGAGTCTTTCTGTGTGTGTAAGGCACAGTACGAGGAACAGTGGGGAATGCAAGCTGGACCAGACGTGGCCATGGCTGACCAACTCCTCAGCATTAAGACTCCTGCATTCCAGCCCAGTGACCCCTGAAGTTCATCAAATCTAAGACACAGCAATTGTAAGACAGGGATTGATTTCAGAAATGGTAGAATGTGAAATAGGGTATTTTTAACTCTCCTTGCATTTAGTGCTGCTCTGTTCTTTCTTCTGTCACTACTACACTGACCCACACATAGGAAGTACAAAAGTCCATGATGGTTTAGGATAGAACTAGGGCTGTTCTCATTCAAAGGTGCAGGGTAGTAAATAGACTATCCACTGAACGATTCATCCCAAGCCTCCATATCCTTCTATTATCACAATCTGCTATATCACTCTCATTTGAAAATATACTTTGCATACACACAAAATTTAATTTAAATGAAAATTGACTGTAAAATACATTTTCAGTGAGAAATAAAGTGCAATGATATGAGAATTGAAAAAAAAAAACTAGATTCTTATGATGCATACCCTTTGGTGGATCCATATTTAAATTCAATTTTTTAAAAAAGACATGTAATTTTTTTCATAGTCAGTGCAAGACTGTTTTAGCAGGCTAATTCTGCATGCTTCAGGTGTTCTTTTTCCCTACGTAAAAATTTCCAGTAGTTAACATAGCAGTCATAGCTGCAGTCTTATTTCTGAAACTGACACCACTATTTCTTGTTTTTGTAAACTAGAGGAATGTGCCCAAATAACTTCTTTTTTAAAAAAAGAAATTTAAAGGAATTTATCTTAAAATCATTTCTGTCTTTTTTGGCTCCTCAGAGGAAGGGAAGTTCACTATCACTAAGTAAATTTTTCCATGCCAATAAAAAATTTCCTAATTTTAGTGACTTCTAATATTGAATCTTGGAGAATTTTTAGAGTATAGAAACTCGATCAGTAAAGAAATATAGTTCCCTGGAAAGATCTCTCTTTCATAAAGTTATCATAGCAAAAAAACACCCACATAGGAAGACAAATGGAAAAAATATGAAACCCCTGAACCATCAGCCTCCGCAAGGGGAGGGATGGATGCTGAGCTTTGTAGCCCCTGGTATATAATAAGCTTTTAAGAAGCATTTGTTCATTGGATGGATGGGTGGGTGGACAGGTGGATGGATGGAAGGAAGGAAAAATGGATGGAAGGAAGGAAGGATGGATGGATGGATGGAAGGAAGGATGGATGCATGCATGCATGGATAGAGGAAGGGAAGAAGGAAGGATGAATGGATGACTTGCCTCATCATGCAAAAAGAGGCTATGTTAAGCAAAGGCTATGTAGTTCCAGAACTATAGAACATAAAAGAATAACTATAAGGAACCAGTGAGACGATTCACTGTCTTAACAGGACACATTGTCTGAGAACAAGTTAGTTAAAACAGGTCACTGTTTATTTCTGGTAGGAGTCCTGGATCTATTCTACTCTGTAAAGCCGGGGAGATGGTGCGTGTGCACATAGGGCAGGGAGGCACACTCAAGCAGAATACAGATGGACTTTCTAAACTGAGATGTTTTAAGAGCTACAAAGCTCAGGTACTGCTCTGATGGCTTCCCATTGTAGCCTCTGCAAGACCCAAATAAAGCTCATGTGGGTTATTTAGAAAATTAGATACTTCGTGAATCATTTCTCAGAGATCGCACAGGCCATAGACAGGCTGCAGGAGAGGTAGGCCGCACGTCCTCATGTTTTCTGTTTATACCAGAGCTGGTTCTCCTACTAGAACATGATGCTCTACTGAGGCTCTAGTCCAAAGGCCAAGGGTAGGACTGATGGACTCAAGTCCTGGAAATACCCGATACAGTGGCCGAAGGTAAACAGGACAGTCACTTGACTCAACATTCTCCATTTAGCCTTGTCACATCTCCTAATCACAGTGAGAGAGCAGATTCAAATATTGAATATTTCTACCCATGGCCCCAGAAGTCTCCCACCCGCAGTGACAGATGGGAGGGGGAGGCAGCCCAGGAATTGTCCTGCTTTGACTAGCACTGTCACAGCGACTCAGCTGCAGCAAAACTGCTGAGCTGGTTGTCACATTGCCTCAGGTGTCACCAGCGACAGTCAGTTGAGCAGAGATTGCTGAATCTTAATTCCTGGCAATGAGGCGAGAACTAGCAAGGGCACAGCTGGGTTTTCCGATCACAGGTTGGGTTGGCAAGGCTTAGGGCTGGGGAGGGCGGGCATCATGCTTTAATGTGCTAACTGAGTAGTCAAGCTGGAAGTCAAAATCCATAAAATCAAAGAGCGAATCCCACATTTCGCCTACTTCCAGTTCTCAGATGGGGCTGTTCTTTAAAAAGAAGCAGCAATTTTCATTTGGGTGATTAAATGAAACAAGTAAATCCCCCACCCCAAGTAAAAATCATCTGATTTAAATAATTTAATTACAAATTCTGTCTTCTCTTTGTAGCTTGTCTATAAACTTCTTGAGAGCAGAGACCCTTTTTTCTATTTCAAACCCCACAGTATGATTTCTGGGGCCATGCACACAGCAAGGAATGAATACATATTTTTGCTATGAGTGAAATAACACAGACCTAAGCCAGTGTAACTCTCCAGAAATGTACAGGCCTGAACAGAGGCCTAAAAAAGACACAAAATAGCAACTTGGCAACAGGTACATTTGGTAGGAAACACCCCTAGTAGATGGAGCAAGCCTTGAGGACAGTGGTTCTCAACCTTCCTAACGCCGTGACCCTTTAATACAGTTCCCCATGTGGTGGTGACCCCCATAAAATTATTGTCGTTGCTACTTCATAACTGTAATGTTGCTGCTGTTATGAATCATCATATAAACATCTGATGTGTGTTTTCCGATGGTCTTAGGCGACCCCTGTGAAAGGGTCGTTACACCCCCAAAGGGGTCGCCACGCACAGGTTGAGAACCACTGCTTTAGGGTAAGAGGACCTGGGTTCAAATCCTAGCCCCGCCACCTTCTCTTTGTGTGACCTGTGGGAAATGGCTCCATTTCTTAAACTTGAATTACTGACTTTGTCAGGTTGTCACGACCCTGAGACAACATCGTCACATTATGTCACTCCTCTGTTCCAACACCTCCCTCCAAAGGTTTCCCACCTCGTGCCAAGTAAAAGCCAATGTCTGTACAAAAACCTCCCACCTTTGGAGCAAACTTCTACTTTCTAGAGAAACAGAGCTGAGATAAATCTTGTCTATTTTGTTGATTACTTTCATTCATGTTCTGTCTTCCTCCTAGAATGCAACTCAGTGCAGACTGAGAACCCATAGGCTTCATCCACAGCATGAGGAATGGGACCGGAGCCCCATAAATATTTGTTGAATGTGTGGGGGAGTCCCTAGCCCAGCACTGGCACGTAGGAGCTGCCCGCGACGTGGAGATGCTCGCCATGATCCGTAGTAGCGAAGGCCACCGGGGCAAGCCCAGCTCGGTACTGTGCGCTTCACGTTACACACAAAAGTCAGGCTTCCTGGGAACCAGAAACACATACAGTCAAATGTTTTCCTACAATATTTTTAAGACTCCGTTTCCTGGATTAGGTTTTTTTTTCTTAGTCATAATTATACCCTAATGGTCTTGCCAGTGACATTATAAAGGGGAAAATTATAGGACTCCCCACCCCACCCCCCCAAAAAAGGCAATAAACGGTAAAGGAGACACAAGCCACGGAGTAAAGAACAGCTAAAAACCAGCCTAAAACGCAGAGAGATGGAGGGAGGCGGCCGGCCGAGCACTCCTAGACGCTGTCATATGCCGAAAGCGGAGTGCAAGAGGAGGGAAACGCTGTGAGGGAAAAGCGGACACAGAGACCTCCTCCGCGTGTGCGCAAGGCTGTCCCCATCTCTGCCGCGGAGACGCAGTTGGAGCCCTTAGAAGCCGCGATTTCCCTTCCTCGGGGGCCTCCCCCAGCGCCCTGCCAGAAGGTCGTGTGCCTGACTGATGCCATTCACGCGGCCCCCAGGAGGCGCACGCCCTCAGAAACCTAGATTTCAAACCTTTCTACAGAGTTGCTAATTAAGGAAATGTTTGCCTCACGATGATGTATCTGGGAAACCCAAAAGGATCTAAGGACAAGCTATTAGGACAATAAAAAGATTTTTGTTAAGGTAGCCATTTTTTTTTAATTAACAAAGGAAAATAAATACCCGTTATGTATTATAAACGAAACCAGTAGGAAGATACAAAAGAAGACCACGTCTATGATTGCAAGAAAGAGAAGAAAACACTTAGGCATAACTCTTACAAAGGAGTGTCTGAAACCCAAACGAAGAAAATCGTAAAACACTCCTGAAACACACAAAAGTAGACTTAACGACTGAGAAAACACTCCACGTTCTTTTTTTTTTTTTTTTGGAGAGGGGGCGGGGTAGTTCCCTGGCTGGGTCCATGTTCTTGGCTCTCAAAAATATATATTCTGCATTTAATTGGAAATTCACCAGATGGGGGTTTCTTTCAAGGCATGATCCCTCAATGTCAGCTAAATGCTTATGTGAAAAAGCCCTGAGGCACAGATTAATAATTTGCCTACAATGTACTAGTTCCCAGAGTCCCAAGCTAGAAGACAATAGGTGGTTATTTCAATTAACAAGTTGTGAAAAAGAAAGTAAAAAAAATACAAGTGATACAAGGCTTATTTATAAACTAATTAAAACCAACAGTTAATCAGTATTTATACACCTAAAACATATATATATATATATATATATATATATATATATCTCAGTTCTCACTAATCTATCAGTAGACCCTCCAGTTGCTTGAGATTTTGCCAGTCGCTTGCGTCTGGTTAACGGCGAGTCCACACACATTCATCTGGCGTCTCCCCGTCCCCACGGGTGCTGGTTACTGAGAGTCGACTGTTTATAAATTCAATACGATTTAAATTTTAAACGTTGTTCGGTGTTTTTTCCTCTAGGCCAGAGAGGTTCATTGTGGAGTTCATTTACAATGACAAACGGGGAGAGTGACTGGACCAAGCGGATACTACTACAGGCCCTAACAGAGGATTCTAGCAAAGCACACTCTGGAGCGTCTGTGACTCAGAAGCTTTTACAAGGACACTTGAGGAGACGGGCATGATACCGAATAGGAAATCCAGAAACAGACCCACATGAATACGAAAACGTGGCCTGCAAGTGGGCCACATCTGAGGTCAGTGGGACTTTTCCGTGGGTGGGAGTGGGGGTGGGGTGACGGCCTCGCCCCACAGAAAAACCGAAACTGAATCTTTACTCACTTTGCACACCAGGGTAATTGCAAAGCGCTATACAGCTAACTGTTAAAAAAATAAAGTAAGATGCAAGAAGAAAACATGAGCGAATTCCTTTTTAACCTCAGACTGAATAAAGCTTTCCTAATTATGACTTGAAATCTAGAAACGATAAGTGAAAAGATTCATTAACTTGATTACAGAAAAAGGGGTTTTCTTTCAAAAGAAAGCCAAAGCAAAGGAAAAAGACAACACACCACGAAAAACAAAAAAGAGAAAGCACAGGCACCAGACAGCCAAAGCCTGATTACACAGAGGTTCTAAACCTAAAGAGGAGAAAAGGCAACAGCCCTCCCCAAACAGAGCGGAACCAGCTGGGGTTCGCGGGCAGGGAAATGGCCCAGTCACACCGCACAGAAGCTACTCCAGCTCGGTCTCAATAAGGGAAATGCAAATTAGGGTTCAATCCGTGTGCTCAGCAATGCCGCCCACGGGCGACCCGAAGTCGTCATTAGTCACCCCCGAAGGGGTCCTAAGAACCAATTCATCACGGTGACTGTTTAAGCCCCCAGGCCGCGGTCCTTTGCGACGACAGCGCCAGCAAACTCCTACGGGAGTCCCCACCTCAGCTGTAATTTCACCTTTCTCAGTTTCAGTGACCTGCTGTCAGCCTCAGCCTGAAACTATTAAGTGAAAAGTTCCAGGGATTAATAATGTGTAAGTGTCACAGGGCGCGATGCTCTGAGGAGCGCAGAGAAACTCCGCGTCGTTTTGCTCCATCCCTCCTGGGACCTGGCTCGTCCCCTCGGCCGCGTGTCCGCATGGCACGAGCTCCTCGCCGGTGGTCACCCAGTAGCCCCCTTGGTTACCAGACCGGTCATCAGAGAGACTACGTGCACGTCACTTGCATGGCAGAACCGAGCTGTAATCGTCCCGTTTCGGTGTCAGTCGTCACTGCTACGCTCTTACCGCGCCTGCTTTGTCAATGAACCTTCTCGAAGGTAAGTTCGCGCCCGGAGGTTTGGTACTGTCCGTGCTCTGCGTCCACCGTGGGTCTTGGAACACGGTCCCCGGATGAGGGGGGGGCTGCTGAACAGCCACTAACTCACCACTGCCTCCTTCCATCCTTCCGAGCATGCTGCTTGTCCTGATGGAAGTGATCCCACCCCCTGGCCGGTGATCAGTGACCAAACAGGGAAATACAAGTGGCCAGGCTTCTTGCTTCAAAAGGGACCAACTGTGCGGTATGACTCACACCCTGCAGCTCCCGGAGCGATCAGGCTGAAGCCGCACCCCTGCCTAACTGCCCACCACACGCACCCCTGCCCCGTCCTCCCCCGACCCCGTCCCCCCTCGGCCCAAGAGCACTTTTTATAATAAAGCCCTTGACAAGCTTCCCCTTTGGGCTCTGCTTCGGGGGATCTCACCTTAAGACAGTCCGCATCCGAGTAAGAGCGGGTCTGGGGGCGTGGGGGCCTTTTGGGTCCCCACCACCCCTTCGAGCACAGAGGCAGGTCCTGACTCTACCCCCATCTCCGTGTCTCCTGCTGACTTCCTCCCCGATAACTCAAGGCTTTGGCAGCGGGGACACTGGGGCACCCCAGACACCCAGCACGGGCTCCAGGGACACGAGGCTCCCTCCTCTCCACTGAGCCCCTGGGACACAGCACATTGCAACCCCCAGGAATTGTAATACTGCCGATGGCAACACGTGTGAAGGTGCCACTGGGCAGGGGACACCTGGGGACAATCACGGAACCCCTTCAAGGCCTCGTCAGAGAGCGTCCCTCCTGTGACAGATGACGGGGGAAGAAAGGGAAAGGAAGGGAGAAAAAATCTTTATGGCCCTAACATTCACTTCCAGGGGCAGCGGGGAGGGAACCCACCTGGGAGGGAACCCACCTGGGAGGGGACCCACCTGTCCCACCACTAGGTGTCAGGTGGCAGTTCCAGCGCTCAGTTCTCTGCAGCGGTAACAAGAAGAAAGGCCCATTGGTTGGTCCGTTGGTTGGTCCGTTGGTTTGTTGGTTGGTTGGTTGGTTTCGCAGGCTCTGGGGGGAGAGGTAGTATTTCTGTGTTTTGTTGGGGTGCTTTTTTTTTAATTTTTTAACCTCTGATTGAGTTCACACTAATGACAGCCCAGGGGATAATAATGGAAAGGGGGAAGTAATGTAGATCACTTGGTCTTTGATCACATTTCGGCAGGTCCAGGGCCACGTCGTTGACGGTCCCCACATGTTTGCATGGAGGATGGCCTTAAAGGTGCACGTCTGTACCTGCTCCCCGCTGAGCACTGCCCATGGCCCGGCCACCAAGGCGACTCCATTCAGGGCAAAAGCACTTGTCCGAACAGCTGTCCAAGGCAAAAGGCTTCTGGAGTGTTATCTCCAGGGATCAAATGTGTTCCTTGCAGAGAACATTCCAGGATATTCAGCCAAAATTCTATCTTCAGTTGCCCGTAGTTTTTAAATATAGCTGCAATAGCAGGGGAAGTAGCTCAGTCTTCGACTCGGGGTTCCCCCCCAGGGTTTCCAACCATCGTCTGGGTCACCCCAGAACGGACGCGACTTTAATCCATCTCTCCTGTTTCCCTGTTTTTATGGACATTGGTTTGGGTTTTTCCCTATTGTTTGCCCAGTTTTTCGATCTGGCCTGTCATTTTAATTCCACTCTCGTCTCTGTGAAAATGGGCCACTTGTCTAACCATCCTCGATGGGAGATCGAGAGATGAGCTCGAGGGAGCACCCGTGCTGACGAGTTTGAGTCAGAGAGAAAGACGACGAGGACTGTGCCCAAGGAGCACCAGGCTGCAGAATGGGGGGGTTGCAAATGGCGCTGGGGCGGGAGAGAGCGACCCCACGCAAACGCGGGTTTGGGAGAGCTCGTGGCTCTCTAAGCGACGTGGCCCTCAGGCCGGTTTGAGGAATGGACACGATTTCGACAGTGAAAGCCATTCCCACAGCGGGAGCCAGCGGGGCACACAGGCCCAGGTCCCTGCGTGGCAGTCGGTCCAGGGCGAGCAGAACCCCAGAGGATGGTAGATAAACTGCGGAGACAGTGACGGCAGCTTAGCGCCGGATCGTGAGGTCCCCTGAAGGCCTGGGGGAGCAATTCCGCCCGGACGTTAAGAAACTAGAAGCCATTTAAACGAGTTTTAAGAAACGAGTCGTCTGATTCCAGCTGGTGTCAGTTGGCCAGGATTGGCTCAGCAGAGTGCCACGGGCCGGGCCGCTTAAACACCAGAAACGTATCATCTGGCTGTTCTGCGGGCCAGAAGTTCAAGATCAGGGCGTCGACAGGGTCGGGGTCTTCTGCAGCCCTGCCCTCTGGCCTCTTTCTATGCCTCTCAGGGTCCTGCGCTGCTTCACAGAGTCTCCCCTGCATGCATGCACGTGTCCGTGACCGAACCCACTCTTCTCATCGGGACACCAATCAGATGGGGCCAGGGCCCACCTGAATGACCTCGTCTTAACTTCGTCACCTCCTTAAAGGCTGCATGTCCAAGTACAGTCACGTGGTATTGGGGTTAGGACTTGAGCGCACGAGTGGGGAGCGACACCTTTCAGCCCCTCACACGGTCTGTGTGGAAAAGGCCCTTAACGAACGGAGCAAGAAGGCAGGGGGTCTCGGCGGCCGGTGGAGGCCGGCACAACGGGCCCAGGAGACACAACAGCTGAAAACGAATGGGGACTGGGAGAGGTTTTGTGACGACGGACACTTAGATCTTGACGCTGGTGGATGTTGGGGGTGCCGGCGGGGAAGGAACCAAGACGGCCCCACGACACTCCCTGGGCTGGCTTGAACGTGACACAGACGTTTGGCATAGCTCCCCGATTAGGAAGGAAGGGGGGAAGGGGGCAGGGAGAGAGGGAGGGAGGGAAGGGCGAGAGAAACGATTGGAACAGGGGCTAAGGCGGAGGGAGACTTGCCTTTAACGCACGTCTGTATTGCTTGGCATTTTAAAATATTGCGCATGCCAATTCAAAAAGTCAAAACCAAGTAATTACGGCATTTCCAAGGCTTCCCGTCTCTCGGACTCTCTCCCTGTCCCCGTCCCCGGGCACGTACGTGGGCGCCACCTGAGAAAACAAGCCGGGGAAGAAGCCACCGTGCCCAAAGCGGGGGTCGGCCTCCGGAAAGAGGCGTAGCGGAAATCCTTTGCCGGAATAGCCGCTCGGGGAGAGCGGTGGGCGTCAGACTCCTCCACGAAAATTCAGTCACCGAAGGTCTGTCTCTCGCTTCACCCCCAAGAGCTCCTTCCAGGGGGCTCCGGGCTGTTGCGATGGTTGGATGAGGCTCGCAGCCCCCCATGTGCGGCCGGTATCCTGGTGCGGACAGCGGCCGACCTGCTGTGCACCGGGGGCTGAGTCACACAGACCAAAGGCCCGCGGCTGCCTGTGCTCCGCGATGGGGCGGCTTTGTGCTTGCGGGGAGCAGCTGGCTCTCTCCGTGGCGCCAGGATGAATCTCGGTGGGTCTAAGGCCGTCACCACCATTCCCCTGCCCTGGGGGGGACGGATCTAGGTTTGGGAAAGGGATGCGTCATGGTCACGTGCAATGGGAAGGGGAAGCTGCTCTTGAAAGGGGGCAGCGATGGTACGATCCGTGGGGTACACCGGAGATTGTGGCAGCCGTCTTGGGACCACGGGAGAAGCCAGCCTAAAAGGACAAACCAAGTCCCTGAGGACAACAGAGAGGGGAGGCGGGGCCAACGGAGTCCTGTCTGACCAATCCTGGGACGGGCCCCTCTCCGGACTTCTTGCTGAGGGGGAGATGGATGACCTTCACCTCGTTGGCTTGTCTGCTAACTTGCAGGGGTCTGTCACTCAGCGGGACAAAGCCTCTCCGGTTCCAAAACCGCTCAGCGCCTCCGCCTGGTGCGCCGCTCGCTGCTCTCCCCACTCAGAAGCGGGGCGGAGCTCCGAGGCCCCTGTGCAAGCCCTGCACCCCAGCGCTCCCCGCGCCAGCGCACCTTGCACATCCCCGAAGCACCGCCTTGGAGGAACCGGGGAAAACAAGTCCAACCTCCCGGTCGCCGCAGCCCACGCGTGGCACGGCCGCTCCCTCCCGGGCTGGGCCCTCTGCTCTGCAGCGACTCACATCGCCCACCCTGGCCGCCTTCCAGTCCCGTCCGCATCCTGGTGCTCGTGTTTCCAATGCAGAATTCCACTGTGGGCCCATCAGCTCTCCTGGACTATTTCCTTGGCTGGTGCCGGGCTTGTCAGCCTCCCCGCCGCCAGCCGGGCCCCCGGCCGCTCTTCCCGGTCCCCACCTCTGCCGCCGAAATAGTCGCCGTCGTAAGAGCGCCTTCCCGGGCCCTCATCGTTCTCGGGGGTTTGCAGAGCACTTCCACCCGCGCCACCTACTCTGCTCCTTGCAGGGGTGGATGAGACACGTGGAGCAGACAAAATCATTCTCGTTTCGCAGAGGAAGAGCACATTCGGAGAGGACAGCCAGCTGGGCCAAGGTCAAACAGCCGCTAGCCGGCCCAAGCAGAAATCAGAAGTGAGCCAGCACCCCTCCGTGCAGAGCGATTCCGTCCCCCACACACGGTGTCCGGCCTCTGTGCCGGGCACCTCCGGGCTGGCCTGGGGCGGCTGGAGGCTGAGGACTCGTGTGCGTGGCCTTGCTTCAAGGAAGGAGAAGCGGGTCACATCGATGCCCAATTTCCCCACCCCTTGGTGACTGGTCGTGGAGGTGACAAATACAAAGACGGAGGCTCCTTTGGAGGACGCCCGGCATCCAGAAGGTACAAGCTTGGTCCAGAGAGCAGCGGCACGTGGGGACTGGACCAGAGGGACCCACGACTAGGGGGACTCACCACGGTGTGAGCAGGACTCACTGCCAGGCTCCGAGTGTATCCGTTAGCTATCGGCGAGTGACAGATAGCCCCCAAGTCATCCAGCGTCTCAGAGGGACCTGTGGTGACCGGCACAGGGCTCGGAGTTCTCAGCTTGTCACACTCGTGTGTGTGTGCGCACGCGTGTGTGTGTGACCAGCGGGTGGCGTGGCTAGGCCAAGGATGGCCTGGGCTGGGACCACCTGGCTACCCTGCACACGGGCTTTCGTCCCCTCATAGCTAGCCTAAGCGTGACCTCATGGCAGGGCAGAGGCACATGACAGGGAGCAGAAGGGCATGAGGTTTCTGGAGGCCCAGACTCAGACCTGCCCCCACTGTCCCTTCCGTGTGACTCTGAGCCAATGCAAGTCACCAGCGGGTGGGGAGACGGAGGTCCCCTCTTGGGAAGCAGAGCTGCACAGCCACGGGGCAAAGGGCTTGGGAAGGAGGCGGGGGCCCGTCCCACCTGGGAAATGTTGAGGCCTGAGAGAAAACTGTTCGTAAGATCGTCTCAGTGCTAGCCTGTGGAAAACCGTTCCAACCGAGGGACAACCGGAAGAGCACCGTTGGAGACTTCTTTGATGATTACAAGGTCAAGGGACTGTTTTTGCATAACAGAAGGTAGCAGCTCACACTCCTGAATAAATGAAAGAGCAGACGGAGCGCGGTGGTTTGGTCCCCGGTTTCCACCAAGCTCAAGGCTCTCAGCCCCGCCTGGGACAGCCGATGCCCCTGGGGAGGCTGGGACACGCACCGTGTGGCCACGTGCAGGGGCTCTGCCCGCCCTGCCGTGTATCATGCCCACCCCTGAGGGTCAGGGAGGCCCCGCGATCCGCCGTCGAGTTCAGTCGGCTGCTTCCGAGCCTGCCCCGGCGCGAGAGGGCAGAGGCCGCTTCGTCTGGGCCGCGCTGCCGTGCAACACCAAGGGGACAAGGGGACGTCGCTCTCTCCAACCCGGCCCCTTCGAGCTGAAGAACGATGCATAATAAGGCGCGACACCCGCCTGTTGAACACGAAAACGCAGTCAGGGAAACACCTGCGAAGCTTGGCTCCGAGAGCGAGCCCTGACGGCCGGGACGCCGTCCCCAGCTGCCGACCAGACTGGGCCACCTCAGCATGGGACAAAGGCGAGCGGCTCAGTCCCGTCCTGCCGCAGCCCTTGTCCTCGTGCAGAGAATGTCATGACTGAGGGGACTGCTGCCTCGGGAAGCACTGTCACTGGGGGCGAAGTGCCAACAACCAACAACTCACAAAATTCATCGACTTGGAACATTCGAGTGTATTCCCTTCTGCGGCCGCCGTGCCCGGACAAATAAGCAGTTCCCGTTAGGACCCCACCCGCGGCCTCGCCCACCATTGCCGAGGTCAGACTCACTGAGGAAGCCTGTCCTGGGGAAGGAAGCCAGCGGGGACGAAGACGGCCCAACCCGAGCGTCAGTGGCGCTGTGGCTCAGGCCCCTTTGCTGGTCCCTCCACCATCACAGTCTGAGCACCCGCCTTGCACAGGGCATCCCCTCACAGGTGACCACCTCCCTCCAGCCCTGCAGTCGTGGTCTGTGGGGGGCACACGCGGCCCCAGTCCCAGGCGTCACAGGTTTTCTGGTCACTGCCTAATGCCCACACTTGTCGTGGTCCCACGCGTCCCTCCCCCATCCCCGGGACAGTTTTGCATCCCTCCCCAGACGTGCCTTCGGCGTCTTCTGCAGCTCCTCCGGGCGGCACATGGCAATGATGTCCTGTCAGCTTTCAGGGGGTTCCCGTGCACCCACCACCCGCAGGGAACCATTCTACGCCCATAGGTGGAAGAAAGGACACGGGACAGGCCTGAGCTGGCCCGGCTGAGCCCAAAGTCCATGCTCTACAAACCCACATTCTGCCGGGGTTGGCTCCCCCAGCGGGGAACAAGGAGTGGGGTCCAGGACAGACACCCCCTCCAGTTTTGCCGCTGAGTCTGAGCGGGGCCATCTCCCAGATCCAGCAAAGTCGGGGGGCATGGTGTGCAGCGAGCCTAAAGGCCCCGCAATAATGGATTCCACCCCAAGACCCTCACCTGGCCTGGCGAGGTACTGTTTCCACGGTTACGTGTCAGGTACGAAATTGGCCGAGAAGTCACATCCATGATCCCAGAGACAGAGAAGTGAACCGAAAAGCTGCTCCTCACCCCCAGACCCAACACAGGGGTGGCCACGAACCTGGGACTTCGGCTTCTGATCCTGCTGACGGGGACCTTCCTGTCACGGGGGCCTTAATCGCCCCATCAGTGAAACGGGACTGTGTGGGCCTACCCCACTGGGCCCTGGTGAGGGTCACAGCGGCATCGTGTGTAAGGCGGTGGGCAATGGGAGTCCGTAAGGCCGGAGCGGCCCAGCCTCGGGATGCAGCAAGGCAGCCAGACTCCTGCCCTCTCCTCTCACTCCGGGGGCTGACGCAGGTCTCCTCTCTGACCTGAGCAGTAACCGCAGAGGACAGACTACAACCAGGAGCTGGACAGAGGTTCAGGGCCCTGCCGTGGGCCGAAGTTTTCATCAGTGAGGAAGAGCCAAGGGAGCCCCCGAGCCCCGACATGTGACCCGTGCACAGACGTCCCCACCAGACGCCAGGTAGACAGGTGGCACTGGCTCTCCCTCCATCCTGACTCCCTGGCAGCCGTCCTGGTAGGGCATCTTCTCCTCCTTAAAGTTCTCAAATGTTAGGTCCAATGGGCAGGAAGGGGCAGTGGACGAGAGAAGGGGGGGATGTGACACGAGTGTTGATCTTTGCTCCCGTGAAACAGCTGACCCCCATCTCGCCAGACTGTGCCCAGCTCTGAGCAGCTCTCTGCCCGTTTGCCCCCACTAATGGATGCCCCGCCGCATCTGACGGGCTCACTTGGAGGGCAAGATGTTTGTGGTTTGGTTTAAGATAATTTCAAACAGCTTCATGCCACCCTATGTCAGAAAAGAACTTACTAGAAACACACCCCAATCTAAGTGAGGCCAGTGGGGAAGGGTTCTCTGTTGCATGTGTTGGGGGCGGGGATAGTTTTGCACAAGGGATTGAGGGGCATCAAACACTTGGGCATGAAGGCTGGGGTGGGCGGAAGCAAACGCCCCTTCCGGAGGCATCTGCCAGCCACGGCCTCGCACCATTGTTCTGCAAACTCCTCCTCCAGCAACTTCTTCTCTTCCCTCTGCTTTCACCCAATTGTTTGCAGCTCACATTTTATTAGGTTTTCTGAACACAGACCTGAGGTGACTCCCAATGCAAACACAGAAAATGCCTGTTACAGTCCATTTGGAAAAGTGCCCACTTTTTGGAATGGGGGAAGAGAAAACACATTTTTGTATTTATCCAAAGGCAATGGAGCCTCTCTCACAGTCAGTTAAGATGATCACATTCTCGGAGAGGCAAAATCCTCCATTCTAATAGCAACTATACAACCGGTTCCCTCTGCACCATTTAGAGCGGGTCCCAGCCGAATGGATGCTCCTCGGGATAGCCAAGCTCGGACAGACCAGCAGCAGGAGCAAAGGCAGGAAGGAGACAAAAATGGAGCACGTCCCCCTATGGTACAGCCCCCGAGCAGAAAGCGACAGCTGTTAGAAGTGTGGGTTTCACATCTCGTCCTGCGGGAGTTTATTCATGAAGCTGTGGGACCATCAGAGCCTGGATTTATAAGGCACAGGCTGCAGGACTCACCTAGACACCGGGACTCAGAAAGGTGACCTTTCAGGCCCGTACTCACCACAGGAATGTGGACGGGTTGGGACCAGACCTGAACCCTCTGACTCCAAGATCAATAATCTTTGCACCAGGTCAGGAGGGCATTCTTTACAAAACAGTCCTTTCAAAGCAAACTTCCCCTTCGTGAATCTGAAAGATATAAGCATTCCATTTCATCCACTTTCTAGAAACTCATACATTTAATGAACCGGAAGGAATCTGCTTTTCCAGGTAACGGGGGGATAGAAGCGGGTGGAGCCTCGTGCTCACTAGAAGTTTGAGGAGAGAAAGTCCCAGGGTCCTTGAGTTGACACTTTCCTCCATCATTGTGGAGTTCTGCAATCTTTGGCAAGTTACTTAACCTCTCTGAATTTCAGTTGTCCTCATCTGAAAAATGGAAATAATAATGTGTCATCATATATCATAGGCTTCCTGGTTGAAAGTATTCCATGAGATAAACCAGGCATGTGGTCAAGGCTCCGTGTTTGCATGGCTGTTATTTCTGCATTTCATTAATCCTAAATAGCACATTTCCCCACATTCAGTGCATCTGATCGTCTGTGTCCTCCTAGCGTTGTGTCAAATTTTAATGGAGCATCTTACAATAATGGAGTCTTGGTTTTATGAAATACGGTGTTATAATGATCAGTACTATTATTACCAAAGAGATCTAACCATAAAATAATTATGAGACTGCTTGCACGAGCTGTGGACAATAAGCAGTCTTATTATTTTATAATAGCACGACACAGATTTCCCGACTGGAAGATTCTCTTGGGGGCCTCCGTGCAATGGCAAAGACAGATGAATGTTGCCTGCTAGCAGTAATGGACTTCCTATAGATCCGTCTCGCTTTAAGCAATCTCAAGATGTAAAACTCTGGATTCCTATTTTAAAAATTAATTAGGAGGTAATACTTTAACATAAAAGACCTTCACAAAACTCTCCATTTAGAGTAGTGTTTCTCTCATCAACTTTTTTTTCCTTATCATTGCCCACCCCCACCAATGAGATTTTTTAGACATTTATTTCCTAACCACTTCCCAATGAAATTTTAATATTAAAGACATACTCGTATGTGCCACCAAATTTAATATAGACAAGCTCTTAGAAATATATAACCTTCCTAGGCTGAATCACAAAGAACTGGAAACTCAACGTAGACTGATTAACAATGAGAAAATTGAAACAATACCCAAAAAGTAAAATCTCCCAGGAAGTGAAAGTCCAGGACCAGATGGCTTCACCAGTTCAAAGATGACTTAATAGTTCCTGTCCTTCCCAAACTATTCCAAAAAATTGAAGAAGAGGTAATATCTTCTAACTCATTTTATGAGGCCAACATCACCTTCATGCCAAAACCTGGTAAAGATCACACACACACACACACACACACACACACACACACACACTACAGACCAATATCTCTGATAAATACAGATGCAAAAATCCTAAACAAAATACTAGCAGATCAAATACAACAATACATTAAACAGATTACACATTATGATCAAGTGAGGTTCATTCCAGGGCCTCAAGAATGATTCAACATATGCAAAACAATCAATGTGATACACCACATAAACAAAATAAAGGATAAAATCATATGATCATATCAACAGATGCAGAAAAAAAATTGACAAGGTACAACACTCAATAAAATGAGTGTTATAGAAGGAAAGAACCTCAATGTAATAAAGGCCATATATGACAAATCCTCATCTAATAATCATACTTCATGGTGAAAAACTGAAAGCTTTTCCTCTAAGATCAGGAACAGGACAAGGGTGCCCTCTCTCACCACTGTTATTCAACATAGTACTGGAAGTCCTGGCCAGAGCAATCGGACAAGAGAAGGAAATAAAAGCCATCCCACCTGGAATGAAGAAGTCAAATTGTCACTTTCTGCAGATGGCATGATTCTTTATATGGAAAACCCTAAAGACTACACCCCAAAATATTATTAGAAACAATAAGCAAATTCATTTTGCAATTACAACCAAAAGAATAAAATAGTTGGGAATAAACTTAACAAATGATGTGAAAGATCTATACGCTGAAAATGACTGGACATTATTAAAAGAAATCGAAGAGGACACAAAGAAATGCAAAGATATTCTGTGTTCATGGATTGCAAGAATCAACATAGTTAAAAAGGCCTTATTACCCAAAGCAATATACAGATTTAATCCAATGCCCATCAAAATCCCAATGGCATTTTTTTAAGAAATAGATTTTTAAAAAATCATCATATTTGTATGGAATCACAAAAGACTCCAAATAGCCAAAGCAATCCTGAGGAAAAAGGAACAAGCCTGGGGGTATCACCCTCCCTGACTTCAAATTATATTACAAAGTGACAATAATAAAAAAGCATGGTATTGGCAGAAAAACAGATGCACAGACCAATGAAACAGAATTGAGAACACAGAAATAAATCCACACATATATGGGCAGATAATTCTTGACAAAGGAGCCACGAACATGCAATGGAAAAAAGAAACCTCTTCAATAAATGGTGCTGGGAACATTGGAAAGCCGCATGCAAAAGGATGAAACTGGACAGCTATTTGCTCCCATATACCAAAATTAACTCAAAATGGACCAAAGATCTAAATATATGAGACCTGAAACAATAAAAGGCGTAGAAGAAAAGAAAAGGCTTTCTTATGGACCTTGAACTTAGAAAGGACTTTATGAATTTGACCTCAAAGGCAAGGGAAGTAAAAGGAAAAAATAAATCAATGGGACTATATCAAACTAAAAAGCTTCTGCACAGCAAAAGAAGCCATCAACAAGGCAAAGAGTCAACCAACCAAATGGGAGAAGGTATCTGCAAACAACTCCAAATAAGGAGTTAATATCCAAATATATAAAGAACTCATACAACTCAACAACAAAAACAAACAATCCAATTCAAAAATGCACAGAAGACCTGAACAGACAATTTCTCCAAGAAAACATCCAACTGGCCAACAGGTTTATGAAAAACTGCCCAATTTTGGAAAATGCAAATCAAAACCACGAGCTAGCACCTCACACCTGTTAGAATAGTTATTAATGACAAGACAAGGAGTAACTCTGTTGGAGAAGTTGTGGGGAAAGTAATAAGAAGTGTTGGGAAGGCTGTGGAGAAAAAGGAACCTCACACACTGCTGGTGGGAGTGTGAATTGGAACAGCCACTGTGGAAACAGTGTGGAGAGTCCTCCAAAAAATAAAGACTAGAGTTACCATATGACCCAGCAATCCGTCTTCTGGGGATCTACTTTAAAAATCTGAAAACACGTATCCATAAAGGTGTATGTTCCCCTATGTTCGTTGCAGCACTATCCATGGTGGCCAAGACATGGAAACAACTGATGTCCCTTGATAGACGATGGGATAAGGGAGCTGTGATGCACTACACAATGGAGTACGACTCAGCCATAAGAAAAGATGACATGCTGCCATTTGAGACATGGATGAATCTTGGGATCATCACGCTAAGTGAAATAAGTCAGATATAAAAACTCAAGAACCACATGACTTCACTCCCATATGGGATATAAAACTGAAAACAACAAAGAAACAGGACCAACAAAAACTCGTAGACCCAGACAACAGTTTAGTTGTCACCAGGAGTAAGAGGGTAATGGGGTCAAATCCATGGTGACAGAAGGAGAGCTGACTCCGGGCGGTGAGCACACAGTGCAATATATGGAGGATGTAGCATAGAACTGTACGCTTGAGACCTATATAAATCTAATAGAAATAACTGCTGCAGGGTTTTGATATCCTGGATGGGCTACAGTTCCCTAAAAATTATAGTGAATAATTAATTACTTGTCGGTGGTTCTTAAACTGTGGCATGAACCAGAAGCACAGATTGCTGGGCTCACCCTAGACCTTCCGGTAGAGTAGGCGGAGGAAGAGAACTTGCATTTCTTTACAAGGTTCCAGGTGATGCGGATGCTACTGGTCCGGGAACCGTACCTTGAGAACCCTTGCTCTGGTGAAGGAGTCTGGAAACATTTGCTAAAGGGCTGAATTACAAGCATCTGAGCTGAGCAGCACAAGTATCTGAGGCAGCTATTTGGCTGTCACATCGCAGCAAGAAAGCAGCCGGAGACGATCGTAGACGAAAGCACGTGGCTGTGTGTCAGGAAAACTTGATTACACAACGGGTGGTGGCCTGGACTTGGTACGTGCATGCCGTTGGCCCACCCCTGCCCCAGAGGCTCTCACCCAGACCCACCCTGGCTCCCAGGACATGAGCAGCACCCGAAGGAATAAGGTGTGTGCAAGGCGACTCCTCCCCACCCCAAGTTTCTTCCAGAAGGATCTTGCCTGCACATGAACAGGGAGCCAGAAATGCCATGACATCTGAATTGCATGTTTTTGAATGTATCCCGAGGGACTCCATGTGGCATTTGCGCAGAAACAACACACACATGAACGGCACAAGCTTCAGAACCTGGGGAGTTAGCCAGCACTGCAGTGTGTCTCAGAGGAGACTCAGAAGCGTACACACGCGTCCCTGTGCACAGGTCTGGCCGCCGACAGGCCAGAAAGCGCTCTGAGAGAGCACAGGCCTCATCTTCCGTCCCTGCGAAGCGCCTGGCCGAAGGCAGGCCCTCGGGAATAAAAAGTCCATAAACACTGCCTAGTCGTGAGATTGCTGGGTTTACCCTCAAAGCCTGGCAGCTCTCTGTGCCTCCCGCCTCGCGTCCTCACAGCCCCAGGAGGTGGGGACAGGACAGGGACCCCGACAGGGAGGCTCGGGGCTGAAGTAAGCCCACCGGACTGCCGCACGTGAGGGGGAGGTAAGGACAGGGTCCCTTTGTCCCGCTCAGCTGTGGCAGCGGGCCCAGCTTGCCGCCCCGAATCTTGAGGACCTCTGAGCTCTCCAGCCACTTCGGCGAAAGCTGAAGAAGTTGGGGGTGAGCACCAGGGAGCCCGGGGGAAGAGCGGGGAGCCTGGGCCGTCGGGGGGAAGGCCCGCAGTGAACGTCACGTCTGCCGGAACGGGGCAGACTTTGGCATCGGACACACCGGGAAGGTACAGTCGGCAAGGGGGCGGCCATGACCTCACGGCTTCCTATGTGTGCGCACTTTGCAAGTGTGCGGGGAGCGACGCTGGACCCCGAGGTCTGGGGGGACCTTCTGACGAGCGGGCAGATTGACACCAGAGAGACGCCGCACTTTGCCGTGTGTCATGCACTCCCGGGTATAATGCGCACTCACATTTGGGGCCCAAACTTTCAGGGAAAAAGTCTTTCACTTTCATTTTTAAAATTCAAATTTTTATTTGTTGTTATTTAGGTGCTTGCTTCTTGTATTATAAAGGAATTTTAACATTTACTTTTTACCATATTATGGTACAAGAAATTTTAGGTAACAAATAATTTAAAAACACAAGAACAGATACAAGGTACAAGAGATTTTAGGTATAAAAATTTTTTATATAAAAAACACAATTATCACATTCCAGGGTATGGTTTTGCATACAGATAGCGTTATTGATTTCCAGAGTTATACTTTTAACTCATAAGCATAAATAAAAGAATTAAAAACATTTGTATAGATACGGAATTAGTACTCCCCACGTATAAGGTACATCCTTATTTTTCCCTCACAAAGTTGGGCACAAAAGTGTTGATTGTGGCGGTGAGTTACATTAATCCAGGGCCAATGAGGTGCCTTCGCAGCTTCAGTCAGCAGCAGTTGGCACGTTTTAGGAGCTAACACTGCTCCTTACAAAGGGAGAACCTGGTACAATCCTCTCAAATGCATTTTACAAGTTGGCATTACACGAGGAATGGGGTGAAAGCATTACATCCCCAGCAAGAAAACAGACAACAGGCGTGTCCTTATCTGTTGACATCAAATTCTGGAGAAAGCTGACAGAGCACATGAGTAATGTCTTATGATAAATAACAGAGATAGTCAGATTTAATGTTCACTGAGATCCTCTCAGCTTGACTTGTCAATTAACAGGGCTCCCCAATTAGCTTACTGGGTTGCAATTGTTTTATCCACTTCAGCTGTTTCCCAGCACCCAGAAAGGCCTTGTAGAGCACAGCACCCGAATTAAAGTAGTTTGGGGCCCAGGGATGTTTCATTCTGTCTGAATCAGATCTTCAGTGGAGCTCCAAAGTGAGTGAAGGCAGTTGTAGTGGAGAGTATTAGGGTTCTTCAGAAAAACAGAACCAACAGGATGGATGGATAAACAGAGAGAGAGAGAGAGAGAGAGACAGAGAGAGACAGAGAGAGAGACAGAGAGAGAGAGAGAGAGAGACAGAGAGAGACAGAGAGAGACAGAGAGACAGAGAGAGAGAGACAGAGAGACAGAGAGACAGAGAGAGACAGAGAGAGAGAGAGAGATGATAATAGACAGACCAAGTTTGTCCACCCTGCAGCCCAGGACGGCTTTGAATGTGGCCCAACACAAATTCGTAAACTTTCTTAAAACATCACGAAAATTATGCACGGACCTCTTTTTTTTTTTTTTTTTTAAGCTCATCAGCTATCATTAGTGTGAGTGTATTTTACGTGTGGCCCAAGACAATTCTTCTTCCAATGTGGCCCGAGGAAGCCAAAGGTTGGACACCCCTGAGATAGACAGATGATAAATGATACATAGATACACAGAGAGAGAGAGAGACACAGAGACTGAGAGATGGATTTGAAGGACTTGGCTCATGCAGTTATAGAAGCTTGCAAGTCCAAAGTCTGCAGGGCGGGCCGGCAGGCTGGAGAACCAGAGAAGAGCTGCAGTTTAAGTTCAAAGGCGTCTTCCTCCAAGGAGATCAGTCTGTGGCTACTCGGGACTTCAATGGGTTGGAAGAGGCCTACCCACACCATGGAGGGTAATACACTTTACTTGAAGTCTGCTGACTTAAATATTAATCCCATCCCACAAGAATACCCTCACAGAAACATCTAGAATAGTGTTTCACCATATATCAGAGCACTGAGGCCCAACCAAGTGAACACACAACATGAACCCCCACGGCGGGGTGGAGAGGGCTGTCACCCTCTGGCTGCGTCCTAGAGAGTGGTCATTGTCAGTGCTTCCCGACCCTCTGTGGTTTCCCTTCCTCCTGAGGCTGCAGGAGGCCCCCCTTCATTCCACGAGCTCCCCCACCATATATTCTGCAGATATTCCTGAAATACTCAGAGTTGGTTTGGTTTCTCTTTCTGAAAAAAAAAAGAGAGACAAGAAGCCGGGAGGGGCAGGCAGAGGAGGGAGAGAAGTACATCCTGAAGGGACAGGGAGCAGTAATAAGCCAAACCCACCCCCAAGCTGGCCCAGCACGTTCCTGCCCCCTATTTGTGGGACCAGTGTCACATGGAGCATTATCTTTCCCGCGGACCCCGCAGGAATGCTTCCGTGTAACCTCTCTTTTCCCAAATGCTCCGGGGTTCTTCGTCAAGGAGATGGATAGTCACGGAGCCGGTGAGGGGCGGAAGCTGGTGTACTTGCTTTTTGTGTGGCCACAGGCACTTTATTAATTTGCGTCAGTGAGAAAGCTCTGAAGGGCGCCCCAGAGGGCTCCTCCGAACCTGAGGCATGGGCCTGGGGGCGCCTCTTACCTGGATTAACAGCCTTGTGTTTCCCAAGCTCCAACCTCTTCTACAAACTGACCAAGGACAGAACGGGCTCTCCGGCTCACGCGGTGAGCATGCGGGCGCCATCCCTGACCCCTCGGACCTGCGTCGCCACATGCAGTCACTCCGGCCTGAACGCAGTAATTCATCGGTCACGTGAAGTCCCTTCTACTAGAAGAGTGATGCTTTAGGAAGAAACCCAGGTGATTGCAGCAGGGGAGATCGGCGTGGCCTGTGTTAAGGGAAGTTTTTGTCGTCTGTAACCCCAGAATGGGGACAAAGAATAAAATGGAGAAGTGCCCGGAGGGATCTTCCACAAATCCTGGCCAGGTACATGCTCATTAATAGAGACTCTTACCCACCATTAAGCAACTTCAAGGTTATGACACAAAGATGTTAGCCCATGTTCAACTGGCTCCTAATAAGGAGCTGAACACACCAATAAACTAACTGAAATCTCTAAAATCCTTTCTCTCAGCGAGGTCATCAAAGTTAACATCATCAATAAGTCATACTGATGGCATGGACCCTTGATACCAGGTGATGGAAATGACACTTCCCCTCCAGGGCCTTCCTCCCCAAAAACCGTAACTCCTGCTTAACAAATGCGAGACACGCGGAGGGACGGTCTGCAAGGTGAGAAGAAAAGAATCCTTGTCTGTTTTCTGTCCTGGGAGCGTGGAGGGCTGTCCACAGGACACCCTCAGCCGCGGATTCCAGTGCCGGCAGGGTCGCTGAGAAGCAATGACTCGCTTTCTCCGTTGCACGTCGTTCCTTACGAACGTTGGTTTCTTACCTGACAGTGGTCGAAACATCCACATGGCCTACAGAGCCAAGGGCCTTTGGCCACTCCTCACTTAAAAGCCTGTGGCTTAGTTTTTTCTATTTCTATGAGAAACAAAAGGCCATCAGGTTTGGGGGAGGGACTGCCCTGAATCTCCGTGCGGCTTTAGGTGGCGCAGACGTTTGGACATGATTAATTGTTCTGATCCTTGAACCTGGGTTGGCTTTCCATTTGTCCGTGCCTCCTTTGGTGTCGTTCCTTGTAGTTTTCACTGTACACATCTTTCACTTCCTTGGTGGAGTTTATTCCTAAGTCTGTTACTGTTTTGGATGCTATTGTGAGTGGCATGAACCTTGAGGGCATTGTGCTAAGTGAGGTCAGTCAGACAGAGAACAACAAACACTGTATGATATGACTCATAAGTAGAATCTAGAAAAGCTGAGCTCATAAAAATAGCAACTAGACTGGGGGTTGTCAGGGGCTGGGATGGGGGAAATGGGGAGCTGTGAAGGGTGCAGACTTGCCAGTTGAACAGGTCCCCGAGAGCTAATGCACAGCAAAATGATTACTGTCTCGTAAACGTCAAAGTTACTTGCTTTCTAAGTTAGTTGCTCTCACCACAAAAAGAAAACTAAGAAAGAGATACTTACTGGCCTGGATAGAGGTGTTGGGAAACGCTACAGTGGTTGTCATAGTGTAACATATAAATGCATCACATCAACATTTCGTAAAACTTAAACTTACACAATGTTATACGTCAATTATATCTCTTTAAAAAAAAAACCACTGTGAAAGCAGCCCTTTGAGAAATGGTGCCTCCTGGAGGGAAGGCCAACAGCACAGCAGCGGGGCTGTGTGACTCCGAAAGGGCCGTGGAGAGAGGGGAACCCCAGACGGTGCCTCAGCCTAGAAGAAGGGAGCCCCCAAGTCCCCCCACTGACTGGGCCACTGCTGGGGGGGGCGCCGGCTGCCATTGCTGTCCCAGCTTTCGTAGCGCTGATGTGCCCGCTGACTACAGTGTGGTGGTGGTTTTCTAACCCAAATCCTTTGATTCTTAACCTTAAATCAATACGTGTCTAAAGAATGATCGAGAATAGCAATTGTCCGAGTGTGGTCCAGGCACCCCTAGAGGTTCCCTGGGCCCGAGCAGGGGTCTGTGAGGTCAAACCTTTTTTGTTTTTCAGTGACGCTGAGATGTCCTTTGCTTTTATCCCCCGGCATTCTCTCAAGCTACAGGAAAGTTCTCCAGAGGCCACGTGACGTGACGCTGCAAGGCGCTGAATGCGGAAGCCCAGGTGAGAACACGGCTCTCCTCTGCCAGCCCACAACCCGGGAACTCCGGGTCCCCCGTGACCTTTCCACATGCACCCCGCCCTCGGCTCACACTGGGCAGACCGTCCGCGGGGCACGTGGACCGCAGGCCGCCGCCTCCGCGTGTCTCCCAGCTCTCCGTCCGCACGGAACCCCTGGGCCCTGCCCCTGTGCACCGGAGAGGCCCGACTCCACGCTCCCCATCCCTGAGGCCTGCTCGCTCTCACCGTTCCCACCGCCCCCAAACCAGCGGGAACCTCTCACCGTTCTAGAACATTCATCACCTCCTGCCTGGCATAGGAAGCACACGTTCGCGTGGCTGTTTCTCTGAGCTCTCCAACGCCCGCCGTGTGCTGGGGGCAGGCTGTGCTCCGCTCCGTGCAGCTGGCAGCGCCTTTTCAGTTCGCCATCACACGCACTTTCAGGGAATGTTCTAGAGGCACACGTTCTTGTGTCCACGTACCGGTGAGGGCGCTGACACGCAGGCCACGTGGGCTCTGCCGGGTGTCACGCCTTCGATGTGTGACCAGGCTGGGTCTCACACCTGGTCTAGAGGCCCGACACCAGGACTCCGATTCTCCTCCTTCCCCAGACGAATCGGCCCAGCGGGCCCGGAGGGCAGGACCTGCCAAGCGCTCGGCGTCCTCGGCCTTCGCCCCCGACGCGCGCTCTCTCGTACCCCGAAAGAGCCTTTCAAAGAACTGTCCAGCGGCCCCGTGCCGCTGAATCCTGGGTAAATTCTTTTTAAAAACAGCTAACCCGGTGATGGAAAGAGAAGTCACACGGGGTGGTGACCTTATTATACATCAAGGTGACAATGCACTGTAGAACTGTGTGCCTGGAACCTGTGTAATCCTTGCTAACAGATGTCACCCCAATAAGTCTAACAATAAAAATGAATAAAAAAAAAACAAAAACAAAAAAAAAAACAGCTAACCCATATACGCTGCTTTTCCATCTCAGATTTCAGACTCCCTTGAGATGTGCTGAAAGTCGCTTCATTCTTGATGTATTTGTCGTGTTTATTTTTTATATTTACAGCAATTCCTGGGCCCTTGTAAGGAACTTCACACAGGGAGATGAGTGCGAAGTCGTCACGTCGAATAACTACTCGAACCCCGGGGCCAGCTCGGTATGGCTGCCCCCATTACGGAACGACAGTCACGGCGTGTGAAGCCGCTGGCACGAGGTCAAGTACCGGTTCAGTGCAAGAGCCAGGAATAGAACGATCCCCATCCGCCCCCATTTCTCTGCCAAAACACACGATTCATAAATAATTCACACAGCATTTGCAATTCTGTCGGAAATCGGTGTTCGCGGTGTAGTGCTCACCTTTTTTACAGTGTTCATTTTCTAACTTCCACATCAAGATGGAGTGAACATTTTGCCACGTTTCAGACGGGCTGTATTTTTCTTCAAATACCCTTAGCTAAAGGGTAACGGCCTATGTGACCAGGCCTGACCTCCGTGTCCTTTATTACTTTTGAAAGATGTCTCAAAGTGCTTGTCAATCACCCTGTGACTGACGGACAAGTTGAAGTCCAGCGAGACCCGGAGTCCCCATGTGAGTGTGAGTGTGTGTGAGTGTGAGTGTGTGTGAGTGTGAGTGTGTGTGAGTGTGAGTGAGTGTGAGTGTATGAGTGTGAGTGTATGAGTGTGAGTGTGTGTGTGTGTATGAGTGTGTGTGTATGAGTGTGTGTGTACGAGTGTGTGTATGAGTGTGTGTGAGTGTGTATGAGTGTGTGTGAGTGTGAGTATGTATGCATGTGTGAGTGTGTGTGTCAGTGTGTGTGTGTGAGTGTGTGTGAGTGTGAGTGTGAGAGAGATGTGTGTGAGATGTGTGATATTCTCTTTTTTATTTGACTTTGGGACATACATATGTTGCACAAGCATTGTACGTGTCTGTGCGATTGTTAAATGTTGTATTTCATATAATACGACTTAAAACCTCTGTAACAGAACAGGAAATGACCTGGCCGTCACAAAGCAGTCGGGAATGACCGCGCGCCTCCCTCTCTGGGCGGTGTCAGCGGTGGGAGAGAACGGGGCGCAGTGAGTCAGAACAGAAAAATTCTCAACCGTCAGACGACAGCAGAGGACGGAACATGCGGGCCGGCCAGGAGCGAGCGAGCGGGTTCACCTAAGCCCGGACAGGCGGTCACTGAACAAGCGGGGACCAAAGGCGTGCTCCACGCCCCTGAGAACTCCCCACGCGGCCGTAACAGTACGTGCCGTGGTGTGTTACGGCCACGAAGCACTTCCAAAGGGGCCCCCAGCACGGTGCAGGGAGCCGGGTCCTCCCGGTCTCTCCACACGACCTCCCGGACTCCGTGCCGGTCCACTCCCAGGCCCGGTTCCCTGTGTGTCAGGAGCGTGCGGGACGTCACGGAGCTGCGCGCGTGCGCCGTCGGCACTCAGTCCTGAATCGCACAGCCCTGGGGGAGGTTACTGTTCACGCCTCTGACTGGCAGATGCAAAAACTGAGCCGCAGAAAGGTTCAGGGAGGGAGCCAAGGGGACGAATAATACACACGGACAAGGGCATCTGCAAGTTCTGTCTCCTCTTCGAATGCCTTTTCCGGGGCCTAGAGCAGTCACAGCAAATAGTGTCCCAGCTTCGCCACCGTGCTGGCAGCGCCATTTGGAATTAGAAAACCGCCTACACGGAGAAGGGAAAACGAGTCCCAAAACTCTACTTGCAGTCAGACAACGTGGGGGCCATGGGGCTGGGGCTCGGAAATCCGCCTTCTGGTCCCAACATGCATTCAGCAGAGTTGCGTCCCACGTAAGTCCAATGAACCTGCCTTCTCCCTTTTGTTCATTCGCTTTTGTTTCTCTTGGTCAAATGAGTTAACCTGCCGTCCCCCCAGAGGCGGCGTGAGCTTCACAGGGGAGTTCTCACTCCGCAGTTCTGATAAGAGCTGTTACGTGAGCACGTCCGCCCGGAAAGCTTCCGGTAGGTGGTGCCCGGCATGGACCCTTAGCATCTGGGACTGGATTGGGCCCGCACGCACGCGTGCGCACACTCACGTACATGCACACGCACAACACGTGCATACACACATAAATATGCTCACCACGGAAAGTCAATGTCAGGAAGCATTAGTGGCCACCTGTGTTAATGCTATCTACCTACAATGTACTACGTTTTTCTCTGTCCTCACTTGATACTCTTCATTTAGGTAACAGTTGCGAGAAATTAAATGGAGCTATGCTCCAGAATTCTAGGGAAGAATATCTACTGACTGCTTCTTCTGTGCCCACCCGGTTTGGGGGGATGGGGATGCAGTGGGGTCTGCCCTCCATCAGTGCTAGTCAGAGAAAGGCAGCAATGCCCAGAGGAGAAATGGGAAATTTTGGATGCGAATGAAGTGCTTTGTGAAGACAGTGATGAGACTCTCATGCCCGGGCTGTCTTCTTCAGAGTTGGGGGTCAGGGCAGGCCCTTTGGAAAGCTGATTCCAGAATGAGATGTTAACTGTGCAAGAATCTGAGGGAGATGGTGCAAGAGGAGGGAACAGCTAACGCAAAGGCCCAAAGGGAAGAATCGGCTTTCCACACTCAAGGAACATCAGAAAGGCCACATTGGGCAAGGAGCCATGAGACATGAGCTCTGGGAGGAGGACGGGGCCCCCACCACACAGGAGCTGGGTGTCAGGAGTTGCATTTGGCTGCATGTAAAGACACCAAACACAGAGACTTAATCTAATAGGGTTTATTTTCCACACAACAAAACAGCCTCGAGGTGGGGTCCACAGCTCTGTAGAGCCTCCACAGGCTCTCCAAGTCCCACCTGCCTCTGACTGTTCTGCCCTGCCACCTCTAGTAAATGGCTTTCATGCCCTTGGTTGCCTCATGGTTGCAGTATGATTACCCTGCCTTCTGCCTTCTGTCTGAAATCAAGGCAGTAGGAATAACGAAGTCAGCAGTAGGAAAAGCAGTCCTCATATCCAGAATGCAAAATTTCCTCAGCTGTCCCCTAACAAACTTCCACTTATATTTTAATAACCAGAACTGTGTCACATTGCCACCTCTAGCTGCAAGGGAGGCTGGGAAATATGGCGGGGGTTGGGGGATTTCAAGCTAAGTTCCTTAAACAACAATACTTTCTTCAGTAGGAATGTCATTGACTAGACGGGTGCCCCACACTGTCATGAGAAGTTTGGAATCTATTCTAGATGGGAAGATAGTTGTGTGTGGGTGGGTGAATCAGGAGTTCAACTTTGAACTTATAAAACTAGACATGGCTGTTACACCAGCGTCCCCATCCCTGTAGTCCCTGAGTAGGTCTCAAACAAAGATACAGATCTTCTTGGGCCTCAGGGCTGCCCAGTGGTGTCCGGGGCCACCAGCACCCTTGGGTAGCTTGACTTCTTCCTCAGAAGGCTTTTATCCCAGGGATCCTCAATGCCACAATGTCATCAAACAAAAGATGTCATCGCTCCTACACAAAACTTTTATGTACCACTAGGAGGAAATATGCTGCCAATTAAACAGTAACACGATGTCCTCTAACACTGAATTTTTATTTTACACTTAGAAACAGCTCAGACTTATTCGGACATGACTTTTTAGCCATACAACATTCTTGCACATACATAAGAAGGAAAAGATTCATTGTATCAGTTGGTTAAGCATTCTTCAAAGCTTCTTTGCCTTCAGAGTCCAAGTCCGTGTCTGTGAATTCCTCACCTTGCTATATCAAGAGTGTTGGTCACACAATGTCTGTTAAGCGTGCTCTGCTATTGATCTCAGGATTTTCTTCTAAGCTACTGACACCCGTCTGCCAATTTTGATGTGAATGTAAGACAGTGATGACTGTAGCATGACTGTCACCTGACCAACAGTTACCATGCCATTAATGACATTGAAATGTGGGGGGAACATCCAAGATCAAGGTGTGGTATGTGCATTTCGACATGCACCACGATGCAGTTGGGCAGTGCTGTTAGACATTCAGGTAGGAGGTCAAGGAGGTGGGGTGGGATGTGAGTACAAAGCTTACTCACAAAGGGAAGAGGCAGGGATAGAGAAATGGCTTGCAGACTTGGCCTCCATAAGCATTTGCGTGACAATCATACTCAGACGCCTGCAAGGGACCCCTGAGGCCAAGCCAAGAGGAGAGGGCTGGTGCCGAGCCTTGAGATACTCAAGTGTCCAGAAATCTAGAAGAGGAGCCAACTAACCCGACTGAGAGCTGTTGGCAGTCAAGGTAGCCCCAACACGGGAGGTCAAGGTAGTGATGTGGCATGACCAAAGCTGAGGAGGAGGCGGGCCGCCAGGTCAGATGCTGCTGAGGTCAAGGAGAATGAGAGTTGGAAGGGTGACCATTGGATTGGGCAGCAGGGTGTTCACGAGCGTCCTTGACCAAAGGACTTGCCCTGGTTGGGGGCAGCCGCGTGCGGCTGGCTGGCTAATGACGCAGTGCATCGGACTAGGTTGCGGAGTGACAGGCGGTGAGGTGGCGGTCCCCCTCCTTGAGCAATCGTATGTCAAAGGTAGACAGATGGACAGCCCAGAGGGTGGTGACGCCTTCCTTTGCTAAAGGTAGTGGGCATGTGCGAATGCTAATCCGCCACGACGGGCCTGCTGGTTCAGGACAGGTGCCTGCAGCGGGGACGAGCTCGAGGAGAAGGGGCTGCAGCCGAGGGAGAGCCAAGGCTCCACTCTGAGCAGAATCGCTGTCGGCCGCAGCGCGAAGACGGCAGCGAGAAGGCGCAGACTCTACCCTCCGAGGACCCCGTCCCGGTCCCCAGGCCTCACAGCGCTGCCCTTCCCGATTTTAACGGATCCCTGTGACCCTCGGGCCCCGGGGCACTCATTCCCGCGTCTAAGCAGCCGATCCGAGCGTCAGCTGAGCGGGGACATCCGGCAGGCGGTTCCCTGGCGGCACGCGCCAGACCCCTGGGCGCCCCCTGCGGCAGCCCCGCTTCCCCGCCGCCGTCTCTGTCTCCGCGGCGGGGCCCCCGCGGGGTGCTCACCCGACTGCGGGGACCCTTCCGCCCCCACCTCCCGCGCAATTCCCCGCCCCGCCTCCTCCGACCGTCACCGCCGGCCCTCGGTCCCCGTCCCCCCGCGGCTCCGCCCGCCGCCCAGACGCCCAACGTGGCGCCGCGATCTGCGCAGGCTCAGTCCACGGCGCGCGCGGCCCCCTCCCGCCCCCGGCGGGCCGGGCCGGGCTCGGTGACGTCAACACGTAGCAGCCCGCGGGCAGGGCCGCGCCACGTCGGCGCGCGGCGGCCGCGCCCCCTCCGACGGCCCCGCCCCCGGCCCCGCCCCGGCCCCGCCCCCGCCCCGCGCGCCCGCTCCGCTGCCCGGCGCTCGCGCTGCGCGCACACACCGCTCTGGTCCCGCGAGCCCGCCGCCACCGCCGCCGCCGTCCCGGCCCCTCGGCACCGCGATCGCGCCATGTCTTCGCCTCCCGAGGGGAAGCAGGAGACGAAGGCCGGACACCCGCCCGCCGGTACTGACTCGTTTCCACTTTCTCTCCTCGCGCGGGTCCCCAGGGCGGCCTGGAAACGGCGGGCGCGGGGCGCGGGGCCATCCCGCTCGGGCCGCCGGGCGCGGGGACTCCCCAGGCCGGCTGGGCTCTGTCCGCTCGTGGGGGTCTTCCGTTAAGCTCAGCCCCGCGCCGTGAGGCCCGTTCCTTTAAAAAGTTTGCCGGGCATCGGCTACATGCAGATTAGAATGACCCGCTTGCAGAGAGAAGTGGGGGGCGGTGAACGCTTAGAACACAGACGTTCTGGAAGAACGCGTCGCCGCAGCAGTGGAAGTCAGTGTTCCTAACGTCACGTGATACTCACTGCCAGCATTTCCTACTGCCCGGGAGACCCACAGGAGCGGAAACAGTTTCTGTCATTGATCACTCAGTACTTTCCCCCGTCCGTTTCTTCCACTGCCAGCTTTTTCTCAAGGGGTGGGTGTGTGTGTGTGTGTGTGTGTGTGTGTGTGTGTGTGTTTGGGGTTTGGTTTTGTTTGTTTGTTTTCAAATTCTAAATTCTGAGCCGAGCAAGTGAACTCCAGGAAGGAGTCATCTTAGAAACCGAAGCTGAGCAACCTTTCTGTTCCTGCCGCCCGCGCCCTTTCTGAGCACAGATCCTGTTTGCCTCTGGGCTCTCTTCCAACGCGTCTGTCTCCGTGTCTGCTCACCTTCGGAATGACTGTGGATACTTATGGAAGGACCCTGGGAGCGAAAGAAAGGCGACCAGGTCCCAGAAGCCAAGTCACCGCACCGCCTGGGGCTCTGCTAGGGCCTTAATTGCACCCGTCAGTGTCATAAACTCGGTCCTCTAATGACGGCCTTAGTGAAACATGGCTGCTTTGTGTGGCAGTCTGTGCCACTAGTCACAGCGGAGGTTTCTGTAATCTCCATCTGCCAGTCCCCGCTCCAGGGCGCTAATCCCTGCTTCACCACGGTGAATAGAGCAGTTCTTTAAATGGGTTGCATTCCAAGGTAATACTTTTCACTGGTGAAGGAGGCTCTCAACAACAAGAAAATTAACTGGCACTAGGGAAGAAAAATGGCTAACTGACACCTGGGGACTGAAGAGGCAGGGGTTTTAGAAAATAGTCCCACTGTAATGGAAAATAGCTCTGGGGGCCTTACTTAAAAGAAGAGAAAAAGTACCTCCAAGAGATTTTCTTTAAAGCTGAATCTGAGCTTTAATTCCTACCACAGCAGGCAGCCCACCTCCAGCTGTCTGCAACCTGGGCAGTGACCTGGGAAAACCTTCCCTGACAGGCCCTGTCCCAGGGTAATGAGTGGCAGTATAGAATATGTGTTGGAATGACACCAAATCAAAATACTTGTAACTAATTTGCATATAAAGAGAGTGCCAAAATAATATGTACACATTTTAAGAAAGGAAAATACTGTATTAAAATTGTAATACTCAGTATATACCGATAACAAAAGATGAATGAATACAGGTCACGTTTGACTTCTGCAATGACAACAGGTGCTCCAAGTGGTGACCGTCAGCACCCAAACACTTCTGATGACGGTAAACTACTGCTTGAGCAATGCTGACCAAAGTGCCCACTTGTATCGCTGCGCATGGCGTTCCAATTTCTTCCCAAAGTCCCGCCAGTGTAGCCAGCCAGTTTTCTATCACATTCTTTAAGGTCCCCCACAGGTAGAAGTCAAGGGGTGTTAAGTCAGGAGTACATGAGGGAAACTCAAACAACATTCTCAAATTTCAAATACTTCAAAATGATCTTGCGCTCCTCAAACAACATGCCATGCTTCTGCCATTTGACTGCCGTGCGTGTCACATGGTGACACTAGCATTCATTTGATTAATGCCATCTTTTGAGCGAATGTCATACTACCCATCGCTACCATAATTCAATTCAACTTTGAAAAATAATACCTAGATAATGTCTCTTAAAGTGTGTATACATTTCTTTGGCACCCCTGTACTTATAACCAACTTGCATATAGAGACATGTCCATATGGAGAGTTTTAAGATTACAGACATGCACAGTACATATGAACTCCCTGGGAGAAAATTCATGAGGAACTCTTATTTTCTTTGAATTGTGAAGTAAACAGGCTTTGTGAATTATGATACAAATTAAATAGGTTATTTATGGGAAGCACAGAGGAGTCAACTTATTGGTGCTGCTGTAGCAGTGAACTTATGTTCTAAGTCTTGAGGCCATCCCTTCTCTAGGGCTCAGTTTTCCTAATCTGCGAAAGGGGAGGTATGGACCAGGTGATCTTGTGGGAAAGTCGCAGAGCCGGGCTGCCTTTATCACTGTGACTCTCACTGCAGCTCTATGCCTCCCATCCATCAGGATTGGAGTCCAGGGGCAGTTAATCCCACAGATAAACTCCTCCGGTGACTTCAGGGCAGGTCCTTTAGCCTTTGGAGCCCCATTCATGCAGGAGCTCCATATGGAGCTGTCACTGTCATTCCCCATTTTCCAAGACTACTCACACTTGGCTAGAGTTGGAGGAAGAGCCTGTGGTCCTGGCCCAGGGGTGCAGGTTAGAAAGTGGCCTTTTGTCAGTTGCCGTGTTCTGTGTCCCGGCAGTGCCCCCCAGATCTGCTTTCCGCTGTGGAGCAGAGGCTCCTGGGGGGAAGCCTTTGTGGCAGAAGGCTGAGGGTCCTCTTGTTCACTCTGGAGTGGCCAAGAGTAGGCAGTTCTGCAGAGTAGATGTTAAAACGGCGGGGGG